>JACBKR010005957.1:0-15341 GCA_014218235.1 Colocasia esculenta | reverse complement strand
AATTTATCAATGATGTTTTCATAAAGTTCTTTAATCATAAGATATGCAATATGATCAATATGATTTCATCAAGGAAAAATGCTTGATAAAGATATATATATATATATATTATTTGAAATAACATTTGATATGATAAAGTCAATCGATATTCATACAGGCAAAAGTAAATTAAACTCGACCTTAGATAGTTCATGATCCCAGCTACGAAAGTCCCATATTTTCCCCAATTTCTATCATGTCTTCTATGAGTATTTCATGCTCAAAGTTCTATTAAGAACATGTACCGACCAACATGTTCTACTTAAATCCCTGTCTATGCTTGATCTCTTGCTCTGAAACTTTTACTGTACATGTTACATGATGTCAAGAATCCATTGACACCATTTTCCCCAATTTCTATCATGTATGTTGCACGAATTTATTAATCCATGTCCACTGTGTCAGATTTTTGTTCATCATGAAGTACCATGTTCATAGCATGTTCACACCATATTAAAAGTCTAATTAATTTTTACTGTTGATACATCTACAAGTCTAGTTTCGTTAAAACTAATTTCATGATGTTTCATCAAGTATGCGATTTTATATGAATTTTTAAAGACCCCTATGTCAAGTGATGATCAGTCCATCTCCATATAAAATTTATCATGAATTATATATGTAATTTTGGTGATTAACAAAACCTTGTAAAATGTTTTCTAACAACTGTTTCTAAAGTTTATCCACAGAAAATAAATCTAGCAAATCTGTAAGTTATCCTCACACATGTTGTAAGTACAAATGCATATGTTTTGTCTAAGTACACATTGATTTCCTTATAGAAACAACGATTCGATTGCCATAACAATTCTGTAAGTCACTTAAAGAACAATTTGATCAAAACAACAATTTACTTTCACTTAAAGAACGATTTGATCGCAACAACGATTTGCTTTCGCTTAAAGAACTATTTGATCGCAACAACGATTTGCCTACTTAAACAACGATTTGCTCAAAAAACGATTTGCTTTTACTTAACAACGATTTGAGCACAACAACGATTTCTTCCTTAAAACAACGATTTCATGATCGATTTACTTAAACAACGATTCTATTGAAACAACGATTTCATCTGCTCATCGATTTCTGTTAAGTAACGACTTTGTACAAAACATCGATTTCATTTCGTTAATACATAGATTTTTTTACATCGACTTGGTCTCAACATGAATTACATTCACACATGATTATATCATTGATTTGATATCAATATTATTCTATACAGAATGGTCTTTACTTTCAAATAAATTTATATAGCTCTTGAACAGTCTTGCATTATCTTATTTAAGAATCATTACTTATAATATACAATATGCATATGCTCAAAACTCTGTGGATTTCAAAAAGCCTTCCCGCGCATCATACTGTATCCTAAGATCTTGATCAGTTATTGTGTTAGTACAATATTTCCACACGATATATCATTGCTTACATCTCTTGTCACGTAAAGTCTTGCTTTATGTGATGACAGAACAACATTTCCATTTTGGTGTATCTTTATAATGCACGACTACTAATGTTGAATGACAATTTAGATAAAGAAAAGTTGTCTAGGTGTCAGCATTTATTATATGCGACTTTTGTATAAACGCATGTCAAAGACGAAGTTGTCAACCTGACATAAAGGATAGAAGATTCAGACAATCTTTCCTTGAAGGTGTAAGTGTCAATCCAAGCATTAATGGCTGCAAGCTCACCTACTCCTTGCTTCGGACCAGTCTCTCTAACGAGCATGAAGCTGTGAGACAACGGATATCTCAACGGATACTACAATGATCAAAATCATTTCAAAGAAGATAAATAGAAGACTGGTGACTCCATGCAAAGAAGTTAGATAGTTCGAATCTTTGAACCTTGAAAAGCTTGAAACTTCAGTCACCTTAAGAACAACAAGAGCCAGATCGTCCAATCCAACCATCAGTAGCTCTTAGCTCTCTGTGAGAATCGTGCATGTGTTTTTGAGAGCTTGCGCAGTTCTGAGAGAGAGTCATCTTGTAATCATCTAGTGTCTCTCAGACTTCGCCTCAGATCAAGCAAGTGATTATAAGCTTGGTCTTGGGCCTTCTTCATACAACGCATTCCTTTAGTTGATCCTCTTCTGGTGTGAAGAGAAGACCTGTTGGTACAGGTGGTGTTATTCCTCTTCTGGTGAGAAGAGAAGGCCAGCTGCGGCTGGATGTGTAAGTGTCCTTAGGGGGACTGTACCCTTATATAGTGGAATCCCAAGTGGTTGCTTGGGACTGGACGTAGGACTCCTGGGATAGGAGATCCGAACCAGGATAAAAATTCATGTTGTTTGTGTGATTGTTGTCTTTGTGTTGATTAACACTAACTCTAACTATCGATCTTAGTGTTGTCTGTCTAGTGTTTTATTTACAGGAACTATTACACGAAAGAATTTTAAGCAATCCATTCACCCCCCCCCCCCTCTGGGCTTGCTATCTGGGCAACATCAAGCCCTTGGAGGATCAGTCCATCTCCATATAAAATTTATCATGAATTATATATGTAATTTTGGTGATTAACAAAACCTTGTAAAATGTTTTCTAACAACTGTTTCTAAGTTTATCCACAGAAAATAAATCTAGAAAATCTGTAAGTTATCCTCACACACTGCTGTAAGTACAAATGCATATGTTTTACTAAGTACACATCGGTTTCCTTTATAGAAACAATGATTCGATTGCCATAATGATTCTGTAAGTCACTTAAAGAACGATTTGATCGAAACAACGATTTGCTTTCACTTAAAGAACGATTTGATCGAACAACAATTTGATCGCAACAATGATTTGCTTTAAGAACGATTGATCGCACAACGATTTGCTTTCACTTAAAGAACGATTTGATCGCAACAACGATTTGCCTACTTAAACAACAATTTACTCAAAACAATGATTCGCTTTTACTTAAACAACGATTGAGCACAACAATGATTTCTTCCTTAAAAACACGATTTCATGATTGATTTCACTTAACCAACGATTCTATTTAAACAATGACTCATCTGCTCATCGATTTCTATTAAGTAACGACTTTGTACAAACACGATTTCATTTCGTTAATACATGGATTATGTTCACATCGACTTGGTCTCAACATGAATTACATTCTCACATGATTATATCATTGATTTGATATCAATATTATTTCTATACATAATGGTCTTTACTTTCAAATAAATTTATATAGCTCTTGAACGTCTTGCATTAGCTTCTTATTTAAGAATCATTACTTATAATATCAATATGCATATGATCAAACTCTGTGGATTTCAAAAAGCCTTCTCGTGCATCAACTGTATCCTAATATCTTGATCATTTATTGTGTTAGTAAATATTTCCACACGATATATCATGCTTACATCTCTTGTCATGTACAGTCTTGGCTTTATGTGATGACAGAACAACATTTCCATTTTGGTATATCTTTATAATGCACGACTACTAATGTTGACTGACAATTTAGACAAAGAAAAGTTATCTAGGTGTCAGCATTTATTGTATGCAGGACTTTTGTATAAACGCATGTCCAAGATGAAGTTGTCAACTTGACATAAGGATAGAGATTTAGACAATCTTTCCTTGAAGGTGTAAGTGTCAATCCAAGCATTAATGGCTGCAGGCTCACCTACTCCTTGTGTAACATTCTGGGTTTTAGCTTCCTTGGTGTTGTCCTTGGGATCGCAACGGATCTGGGTGTCGTATTCTGAACGCGACATGTTCCCTGTCACCTTCTGGTTTGAGAAGGCGACGACCCTTGTGTCGCGTTCCTTTTCTGTTAGCTGGTAGCCCACGTGTCCGCAGCGTAGGTGTGAAGGCGACGTGCCAGCTGTCGCGTTCACCTGAGTCGTCTGTATGTGTGACACTGGTCTGGAGGCTGTTTGCATGGCAAAAGACCTGTCGGGAACTTTTGGAAGGCGATGATGTGGCGTCACGTTCTGGTTGAGAACGCGACAGACATCTTGTCGCGCCGGCAGTTCCGAGGCCTTAAGCCTTGGCAGGCACCTCTTTCTTCTCTTTTCTTTCCCTTCTTCATCCCTCCTCCACTCCGAGGTGCGGAGGCTTCCCCCTTCTTGCTCCGCAGCTTGGGCGTGGTGGAGTGCCGGCGAGCTCGTGGCGGAGCGGAGTGGAGCGAGGAGGAGGCGTCGTGTTGTCATGAAGCCCCTCGTGGGGTTCGGTTCTTCAAAATCTGTAGGGATCTCTTGCTCTCTTACTTTTTGGTGTGGATAGCTTGTTTTGGAGCGATCTGCCCCGTGCTCTTGTGTTTTGCACGGCGGATGCTTGTCGGTGGTGCTCCTTCAATGTTTTTAGGCATTGTACCTGAGATCGGAAATTTGAGAAAAGCGTTGTTATGAATAGTGATGGTAATATGAAGTTTGATATGAGGATTTGTACAATATGTATAGAAAGGATCAGTTGAATAAAGAAAGAGAGAAAGAAGAATCAGTGTGCCAAGAGATTTTCTAAGAATTGCATAAATAAATATTTAGTTGATGAATAACAGTTTATGAGGGAATTCTTCAGAGAGAGTTATCAAGATGGTTGTGCTAAAATAAAGCAGTGAAAGTTAGTACTGTGAGCAGTTCGAGGAAATCAAATTAAAGTTAAGTATGCTAGAATGAGTTCAAGGCAAATGAAATAGAATGGAAGAATGCATAGTGGAGAAGCATTAATAAAGATATGAGTTGAGAAAAACAGCAAGGCAGATTGTAAACATTTATGTTATTTGAGAAAAGAGCATTTAATGGAATGAAGAAGCAGATAGAGCAAGTTGTTATATTTAAAGAAATGGTATTTAAATTTGAGTTTTTGCTGTATTTTAAGAAGGATAATTAAATACCAGAAAGATTTATAGTATGAATGTACAACAAGATTGCCAGGCAGCAGAATGAATGAGAGAAGTATTTTGCGAAAAGATATTATGATTTAAATGACTGGCAGTTTATATAAAGAATAATATGGATCAGAGAAAGAAAGAATTTAGCAAATGATGAAGTGAATAAATCAGATGAGTCAGGAAATGTCAATCAGAGTTTGCAAATCGGTGCAAAGAAATGATTCAGTTAAACAGAAGTGAACTATTATTAAGGTATTTCAGGATTTAATGTTGGAGCAGATTGATTATAATATTTGGAAAGTTTATGCAACAGATTATGAGATTAGCCAACGAATGTCAGTAAAGCAAAAAAGGCATTTGAAGAGTAAAGCATGTTATAGCAGTTTGGCAGTCAGAAATTACAGTAATTCTTCAGCATGAATTAATTGAATAAGATGATTTGAGAAGCAGTTTAAGTTAGAAATGAATTTAGTTAAAGCCAGATGAAAATAATTGAAAATAATAATAGAACAGAAATTGTGGAATATTTTGTAAGTGTTTAGTGTGATCAAGTAGCGCAGCGTAGCAGAACAAGAAAGATTAATATCTACAGATTGTTCAAGGTTTCTAGGATAGAAGAAAGTGTAAAGTTTTGACAGGGAATAAAGGAGCAGAGTTTATTATGGTTTTTAATCAGAGATGACTTAAAACGGTATGAGCAGAATAATATGAAAGGACAGAAATTCAAAGATGGTGATTGGTTTTCTTTGAAGAGGTGACAGATTGCGAATGTAAATGCAGATGGGGCAAAATAACAACAAGCAATGATAAATAGAAAAGAAAATGGCGGCATGAAAAAATATTACAGTATAAGATATTCGAGAAAGGTAAGTGGTCCCGAAAGATGTTGCAAACACAGCTGGAAAAAATGTGAAAGTAGGTTCAGTCCAAGGAGATAAAGCGCCATTGGCAAGGTAGAATCGTCTACAGTTGAAAAGTAAAGAAATGCAATGGAATCGACAGAACAGAGTAATTGTGAAATGAATTGAAAGAAAAGAAAAGAACAAAGCAAGGATGGAAATGGATAAATGAATTGAAAGGCTGATGCAGAGAAAGAGTATCCTTCTTGTTCTGTATATGGTTTCATTTCTTTTTAGGTGATAATCTGGTTTGTTGTGATTTGTTTTATATGTCGAGGACGACATTTCTTTTTAGGTGATAATAATGTAACGTCGCGCGTTTTCCGGATCCCCGTGGATCCAGGTTTAGCGGTTTTGGTGGCCAATGTGAGGCCCATTAGTGTTGTGTGTTTCTTATAGATCCTTACCGGAGTTGGTTATGGATCTGTGTTGGTATTCATGTGCTGGAAATCACAGTGGGTTGGCGTCTAGGTGTGTGACGTCGACTGTGTGTTGGCGGCAATGGTGTTGCCGTTAACATGTTTTTGGTGTCCATCGATGTGGACTCTACCGTTTATTTTAATGGGTTTTATTGCATGAACTTGGCATCGAGCGATGTGGACGCCTAGTTGTGGCTTTGGTCAGCGGCGCAGAGGTTGACATTAACCTGAGGCGCCTGTGTTTTTAGGGGTAACCCGAGCCTTCTTCTTTCCCTATTTTATTCCTCCTCTTCCTCCACTTGTCTTCTAGTGCTTCTTCACTACTTCCGACGGTTGACGAGAGCACGTGGGAAGGCCGTGATGCGCGCAGTAGCGGCAGATCGGGCGGGGAATGACGGATTGGAGGGTGGTGTTTTGCGGGAAGCTCCTGGGGGTTTCGGTGTAATTTGAGGTTCTATCGAGGTTTAATTGCATTTCTGAGGTAGGGATTGGACCCCTTGACTTCTCTTGTTTGAATTGTCATGCTCCGTTTGCACAGATTACTTGTTAATTGTGTTTTTGGGAAAAGGGTTACCATGCCGGGAAATTGGGTGGTTTGATCGATCCAAGTATTGGATCTTGCTTTCTGGTTTAATTATGGTATATAGATGTAAGGGGAGTGTTTTCCCCTTGTTTTTCTATTATATTTATGGTTAGATTGCCCGTGCAATCGGCCTAGGGCCATTTTGTGTGTTTTGGCGGGTTCTGCAGTGAAGATCTTGACGCCAACATCAGTTGACGCAGAGTTCTTCGTTGGGAGATTAACGGCTAGTATCTAGCCGTTGATTGTGGGTAACAGCCAAGTGGTGGTCGCTTACTTGGTGTTGACGGCAAGGGACATTGTCGTCTATATCCTTTGGACGGCAATCGATGTCGCCGCCAACCTGTGCATGTATCAGCACAGTGTGTTTCACAGCGTTTTGCGGTGCGATGTATTTATTGATATTGAGTGGTGTATTAACACCTGTGGTGCTCCTTGAGCATGGGGCTTTTGAGCCAGCTTACTGGCTATGTATTTACTAGTTCTTTGTGTGTGCGTGGATTCACTACATCCTAACCACAAGATTTATGTGGAATATTACGTGGTTTGATGTCGTGCATGTGGTTTGTGAGTGCATGGCATATCGTACGTTATGTGCTTATTGTATCTTAATTATTATAATTAGTTCGCAGTATGTGCGATGAGGTTCACATGGGACCTAGCCTTGATCCTTTAGGATCTTTTATAGATTATCTGGATGGATAATTAGTAAAGTGGAAGTATGATTATTATTTAAATATTGTGGTTAGTGTTTAGTGTGACCTCTACTGTCACAAGATTATCAATGATAGGCCAAGTATATTGGCTATCGTGTTTATATGTGTATTTGTGTAATTACTTGGAGGTCACTGTGTGACCAATGACAGGTCGTGGCATTATTTTTAATATGGTTCATATATGTGTTTTGTGTAGGCTAGCTTGTAAGTCACGAGTGACCAGGACAAGCTACTCCTCACACGTATATCGTGATTTGTAATAATGTGTAACGATGTGTTTTGTGTATTGCCGAGTGTGGTGGTCCGGCGCCTATTCCGGAATGCCTCTCTAGTCGGGTACCCCAGGTTCTTTGTGAGCCAGGCACGTGTGTTTGTTGTGCTCGGGTTTGTCCCGGTACAGTGGGTACCGTTGAGGTCTGTGTCGTCTTCCTGGACACCCTCACTCCTGTGTTTGAGTTGTACGTCCAGCTGAGGGAAAGACGACAGTAGGGCAGCGGCTTGTGTTGGTGGGTGTGCAGTCGCTTGTAGCGCGCTCGTAGTTGGGGGTACGGACACCAGTAGTCGACACTGGTCCCCAGCTAGTCCTATTTTCTAGTGCCTCACTTTAGGGTGCTCCAGCTAGAGACCCTAGAGGTGCCAGGCATGGACCTGCAGCTGTGTGTCTGCAGGTGTGGTGTTGGTTGGTCTCCACAGTTGTTTGACTTGTTCTCGTGGAGCGGCAGTTGGACCTTTCGTCCGTGTTGCGAGGCTGATAGGTAGTTCTGTGTTGTGTTGTCCGGGTTGGATAGTGGCCTGATCAGCCAGTAGGTCGTTCCCGTGTGGTAGCGTCGTTCTTCACGACTCGTGCTTTGCTAGCTCCAGTTGTGGTTGTGGTGACGTCGTTCCTTTCTGACTCGTGCTTTGCCATTGGCTGTAGCTCGTGAGTTTGTGACTCGTAGTCGAGGTTTGACTAGTTCGAGGTGTGCCCTGGTGTTGGCACAGTTGTGACTGCGATTGTGACTTGTGGTGTGCCCGAGTGGTGGCATAGTTTCAGCTATAGATGGTGAGTATTGACTCACCACAAATGTGGTTTAGTTTGCTATGGTGTGCCCTGTTACGACACTGGTTTACTTGTGGTTTCCGTGCTGGTGCCTTGTGGTATAGGTACCTGTACCCTGTGTGCGTAATGGTTTGTGGTGGTATGTCATATACCAGTCTTTCTGGTGTTGACGTGGAACTGTGATTCGTGGAGGTCGTGTGGGTGACCTTCCACTCAATGTGTTTTACCTTCCTTGGGTAAACTACCATATGGGTTTTCAGGTATGATGGATTGGCCCGCTGTAGCCGATCATGTTACTTAGTGTATGTGGTTTTCGACATATTGTGATTTGAGGTATACAGGACCAGCTTTTTGTTAACAGTCCTATTACCCTCGTAACTTGAGTCGCGCCTGTGAAGCTTGTAGCCTAGGCATAGTTTGCCTATGTGGCTTGTAGCTTAGGCGACCAGTGTGGAATAATGTGCATGTGAGGCTTGCGGCGTAGGCATTTCAGTTGTTGAGAGGACTAGCCTGTGTTCCTCTTTCTTTATAAGGAATATGTTTTTGTTTATCATTACTGTTTAAGCTGTTATTTAAATATAAATGTTGTGAGCATGAAATGGTTTGGCTATTGGTGTTGCCAGTGAGACCCATTGGGGTTGAGGTGTCCGTGGTTACAGTGTTGTTTTGGGTACCCCTACTGAGCCAGTGACTTGTTGAGGCTCACTCCCCTACAGTTCTTTTCAGGGCTTGCCGAGTGTTTGACTTGCAGCGGCGTTGTGTCAGACTTGTACCACCAGAAGTTGTGTAGTAGTTAGTGTTATGTGAGCTTGTGCTCCCTCAGGGTATGCCCCAGGTAGTTGTACTTTTTAATTGGACATGTATTAATGTAATGGGACAGTTGTAAATTGTTATATGCAAGTATGAGCACATGTACTTTCTTGTGTCTTATACTGTTGTGGTTTGTCTTTTATATTCTTACTGGACACTTGTATGAGCTATCCCTTGCGAGACTTCGGTCCGTTCGCGAGAGGCGGATCTGATATGGAGCGTTAGGGCATAAATACCCCGGTCCATCACAAGTAACCTGTCGCTTTCTAGTAGCGACATGTTGGTTGTCGCGTTCCCCTCTGCCTTCTGTTTCCAATTTCCGATCGTGGCGGAGGATGGCTCGTGTCTAAGTTGGTTAGAGTGAGGTCTCACCAACTTGGCACGAGGTCTTTCCTTCGGTTTAGGGCCTTGCCTTGGTGGCCCCCTTGGGGTGTGGGTCTTGGGGTGGGTCTACCCCAAGGGCCCTGCCTTCAGATGAGGAATGCAAGGGTTCAATACGTCGCATTCTGAATCTAAAGGTGACACCCGTTGTGTCGCTTTCTGGTTGCGACATGATCCATGTCGCGTTCTTCCTTCGGGTCGCGACGGGGTCCTCGTCGCCTTCTGGCTTAGGTGTGGTTTGGCTGGTTTATGCTGGCCTGTTTGGGGTTTCGGCCTTCTGATGCTGAATGCGACAGGTCGATACGTTTGTTCAGATCAAAAGCTGACACCCTGGTCGTCGCGACCTGGTGGCGACAGGTTGGTCGTCGCCTTCTTGCTCAAAAGGCGACGCACCTGTGGTCGCGTTCTGGTTGCCTGGTTTCTGGCTGTGGTTTGTGCCTTGGTTGGCCGATGGCCCTTCTGGGGGTTTCCGGAAGGGGTGCCGTGAGTGCTTGTGCTTGCTGGGCTTGTCTTGGTTACAAACCAGCTGTGCCGATTTTTGTGGTGGTTGCCCCGCCAGTCTCTTTCTCCCTGTGCTCGGCACTTGAGGGCTTGTCCGCGAGACAGGTTGTTACCATTACCTCGACCCCCAGCCCTGCACGTCTGTAGATGGAGTTCTCTGGGCGGAGGGTGTGCTCAAGTTTCTGACTTGGAGTAGAAGGGGAAAACAGTGGGGACAGCGGCGTAGAGTCGTTTGTAGAGCTCTTTTAGCTAGTCTGGGTCTCTGAGGTGGTTCAGGCGCTCTTCCTGCGGACCAGCTAGTCCTTCTTTATTGCCTCACTCTGCTTCTTGGTTCCGGAGCCGCGTAGGGAGGTCAGGCGTGGGGCCGCAGTTCGGCTGGACTGCGGTGGTTGTGGTTGCTTAGTCCACGCGTCTCACTCCAACGGAGGGGAGACCTGGACTAAGGCACTTGTGGCGATGGCTTGGTTGTTCTTGTTGTGACGATGTTTCACACATTGTTCCGAGCTTGTGTTCTCATTGCCCTGGTTTACATGGTGGTTGCAGCATAGCTGTGTCTCGTTTCCCCGGGCTTTGTCGGTTGGCCTTGTGGGCCGTGTTTAGTGGTTTCCATTCTGCGGGTTCTCTCGGGGTGTCTTGTGTAGACACCCAACTACTGTTTTAGTAACCCGTTCCTTGGTGCCGTCCATGGTGGCACTGTACGGTGTAGTTCCCTGGCCTCGTGGAGTGTCCGAGGTGCAGGTCGGTTCTGCTTGTGGACCCTCGACCTTGTGGAGGTCTGAGGTGGCTGTGTCTGTGGTGAGACGTTGCTTCTCACATGGTTTGTTCGTGTCCTCTCGTGGTGACACCTGTTTGTTCCTTCCCGACCTCGTGGAGGTTCAGGATGTTGGTGCTTGTGTCGTGAGACTCTGGTCTCTCGTGGTTGCTCCGTGTTTTCGTGAGCTTCTTTGTCTCGACGGGTGTGCGCCGAGGGTTTGCTTCCTCATTGTGTTACTCTGGCCCGACCTTGGTTGCGGGTTGTTGCGTTACTTTAGTTGCTTCCGCATGTGTTGACTCCGCTGGTTCTGCGGGAGTCATCTTTGGCCTGACCCGGTTTGTGGTCGAGGCGTTTCTCTGTTTCCACTGCTTTGTAGTACTCTGTGGTAGGCGTTTCTCACTTTACTGCTTTGTAGAGTAGTTCTGCTTCCGCTAGTTGGAGTTCCTGCCCTGCCGCTCTGGCTGGTAAGGGACTGGTAATCCCTACCGAGCCTTGTTCGCGAAGCTCACCCCCCTACTCTCTCAGGTAGGGACTCGTTTTTGCAAGAGTTCATTGTCGGACGGTCGTGGTGGCGGTTTGTTGCATCGTGCATTGCCACAGTGTAAGTTGTGAGCGTGAGTGCTCTTGTAGCATGAGTTGAGAGTGACCTTTTTGCAAGTCCTCGGGGTATGCCTCTTAAGGACTGCGCCTTCTTTCTGTGCCTGTACTTTTATTTGGAGATGTTGTACTTAATTTCTTTATTAATGTACAGTCTTTCTTGTTATAGTTATTTGAATTCATTGCTTATCTCATTGACTAAATTCTAACCCTTCTAGGTCTTCGGATCTGTGGGTGGCGGCACGACCTTCGGGTTCCCTGGCGGGGTTCCGGGAGGTCGGGTCGTTACAGTGGTATCAGAGCTCAGGGGTTCAACGGATTTGTAATGGGTTAATAACTATGGTTGTCCCAAAGAAAGGTACTCGTGCGTGCTGGCCCGTTTGTGTGTAGTTGTTGTTAGGTGAGCTTTTGGCTCTTTGTTGTAGGTGGCTATCTTTCTAGAGGGTCCGAGTGTGTTGTTGCTGCTGCTGGGGGCGCATGCTACAAGTGTGGTTGATGTTTCACTCGTGTTGCGGTTGGGTTCGTCCTCGGCTTGCGCGTCCATGTGGGTGTGTCCCGAAGGTTGAGAGAGCCTACGTGTGGTGTGGCCTTCACCGGTGCAGGGTTGTGGTCTGCGGAACCGGTAGAAGGTGTCCTAGCCTTGTTGGCTGCCCCCTTCTTGTTGGGGTGTGTCCTTGTTGGATGTCCCCTTGTTGTTGGGGTGTGTGTTGTTGGTTGTGTGTTTGGCCTTGCGTGCCTGTGCACCGTTGGGCGATGTGCTATGCTCAGTCGGCGTCTTTGCTCGAGCTAAGCAGATGCTTGTGTGCTGTGTTGCACCATTGTTTGAGCGCTGCGACACCTTTCTGTGGTTGTTGTCGGCTTTGTGCTGACCGGTTGTGAACTCTGGTGAGGTGCTCCCAGGCTTCTTCTCTACTGGTTCTGGTGGAAGTGAGATTTCCCCAGAACTGTGTTGTGCTTATTTCTGGTTGTTGCGACGTTGCCCTCTGGGTTGAGGTGCATCGCTTGGCTGTTGTGTTCTGATGGTGTTTCCCAGAACTATTTGTTGTTGTCCTAGTGAGAGTTCCTCTCCCTCTGGGACTGTTTCTGTGCTCGTTGAAGTCTTCCGATGTGTTACCTCTGTGGCTTGGGGTCTCTGTTGTCTGGTTGGTTGCCGTTGCATTGCCCTCGCGGTTGAGGTGCATCGCTTGGTTGTCCTGTGTTCTGATGCGGTTTTCCAGAACTGTTGGTTGTTGTCCTGGTGAGGTTCACTCTCGGGACTATTCTGGCTTGCTTCTGCCAGTTGTTGTGCTACCTCAGGTTGAGATATGTTGCTGTTGTTTGGCTGTTGTGTTCTGGTGGGTTTTCCCCAGAACGGCACCTTGGTGGTTCTAGTGGAGGTTCTCCCAGAACCAGTTGTGTTGCTTCCGTTGTCTGATGTGTTCTCTCTGTTAGCCATTTGCTTGGGTTGCATCCTGGTGAGGTTCTCCCAGGACGGCTCTTGGCGTTTTGGTAGAGGTTCTCCACAAAGTTGCTTCATGTTGTTTTGGTTGTCGCTGCTCTCTCTCGGTGGAGATGAGCTGTCGCTGTTGTCGGTTGGACTGTCCATGTTACAGTCTGCCTGGGTGCCGTCGGTCAAGGTGTGGTGTCTTTGACCGCGTGTCTGGTCGTGGTGCTGGCCAGGTTGTCTTCCTGATCATTTTTCGAGTTTCCCGCTGCGCTGGTGGGACTTCGTGTGTCCCCAAGATCGGGAGGTTGGCTTCGTTTCTCGCGCCCTGTGGGCTGTGCCAGATGGTGGTCTGGTGAGTGCCATGGTGTCTGGCTGGTTGTGCTTCTGTGGAAGTGCCCAGTCTCGTTTAGTGGTTTTCCCTTGCGTGTGGAAGAGATTCGTTGTGAGGGTCTCCTTCCCCTGCTTTCTGTTGGTTGCTCGGGTGGTGGTGCTGGCAGGGTGGTTGGTCCGTGTCGCGCACCGTGGTGACCTTTGTGGTGAAGGTCCCTCCCTTTGTGCTGTCTTGAGGTTGAGCTGTTGCTCCCCTCGTACGCGTGGTTTTCCTTGTGTGCGATAGGTTGTGGTGACCTATTGTCCCGTCTCTTACTGTGTTTGGTTCTTGTTGCCTGACGGAATGATGTGGGGCAGCGTGCCTTGTGTTCCGTGTGAGGCAGCACCAATTTTTGAGGCAGCATGCCTTGTGTACTGCACCTGGAGTGTGCTTCCTTTTCGATGTTTGTGCCTTGTGCCTTGAGGGTTTGTGGCCAGTGTGGCCTGTTCTACCCTTTGTGGCATGCAATTTTTTGTGGGCGGCTTTTGGCAGGTCTCTTGTAGAGAGTCCTTCCTGTTAGCCGTGTTGTTTCGACCGTTGGTGCAACTGTGTTTCATCTTACCGAGTTTTGGTGCTTGTGGTGGCACCCTGTGCTCGTGCTCGAGTGGTTTGTTTTCGAGCCGTCTGGAGCCCTGGTGCATTTTGTTGCACTTTGGATGGCTCCTGGTGCTTGTGTGGCACCGTGTGTTGTGCTGTATTCCTGATCGTAAGCTTCGTGCGTTGTTTCGCTAGTTGCTCGTGTTTTGAGAGCGTTGAGCTTTCCGCCTCTTGGACACTGTGTGCTGGCCAATGCCGTGTGGTTGTACTGTTACCGCTGTTGGGTGGCTGCTTTGCCTTGCCTAGGTATCCCTATCCATGGTGCTTTCAGACTTTGGTCGTGGCCTGTGTCTGGTTGGGGTTCTCTGTTTTGATTTGGATTCCTCTGAGGTCGATGTGCTGTCTTCGACCTCTGCATTTTTTTGTTTCTGGTGTAGTTTTCCGCATCTTGAGTTGCTTAGCCTTGCCAACCTCAGACGTCTTCCTTGGTTTTTGTTAGAGTGTGGAGCCTGAACTTGCTGATGTAGACAGAAGGTTCGGAAGCTAAATTTGGCTTACAGAAGAGTTAGTCGAAGTTAACAGTTGACTTGAGCAGTCGAAGTCAGCAGTCACTTCAGCATTCGACTTCAGCAGTGGGAGTCAGTAGTCGAATTTGGCATTCGACTTTAGCAGTCGGATTTCTCACGGCAGTCGACTTTTCAACCCCAGGACAGGCGACTTGCGTGAATCTAAGTGAGGGGCAGTTTTGTCCTTGTAAATCTCGATTATGGCGCCCTAACCTCCCAGTATATATAGTAGGGCGGTCTCTCCTTGTACATGTAGTATGATCGTTCCTGACATATAGTATTGGAACTGCTACTGTGGCCGTGGACGTAGAAGGCTTTGCCTCCGAACCACGTAAAAATCTGGTGTTCCTGTGTTTTTTTCTCCCTTCTTCAATCTCTTCTCCAAACTCTACGTGTGAGTTGTGTGAGAGAGGGCTGCCGATCGGGGGGACGATTCCCCAACAGTTTTGTCTCTACGCGTGTGCCTGTGAGTATGTGGTTTAGCTTTCTGTGGCTCCACAATCGTTGGGTGTCCTGGTCGGACCACGAGGATGATCTGGGTGAGATCTAGTGGTGCCGGCGGACACTGTCTTGCTCGCCGTGGGTTCTCCACGTGCGTGTTTTCCGCTTGGTTATGGGTCACCATTAAGAAGCTCTCGTTTGGTGTTGTCGTAGGTACTAACTGTTGCTAGTTGTGCGGAGCCATTCAGCGAGTCTGGTGGATGACCTCTTGGTGTTTTCCTCGTTGCCGTCAGTAGCTGGGACCTCTGTCTAGTCGTTGGTGACAGAGGGAGTTACTGACCGGTTGGTCTCAACAGTGTGGGCTGTTGAGGCTCAGTCGTGGTTTTCGATTGGCATTTTCTGTGTTTCTGGTCGACTTGGTGCGCGC
>JACBKR010005956.1:0-15363 GCA_014218235.1 Colocasia esculenta | reverse complement strand
ATGTTTAATGTGGATGATGAATGAATGGAGATAGTTCTCTTTTACTTCCGCTACTCTGTTATTTATATTCGCGTGTATCTCAGCTGTTTGTATCGTTGGGTAAATGCCCCACTGTGAGGACTCTCGCTATTACCGACGTGGGTTGGTATAACCGTACCGGTGTAACGAGGGCCGTCACACATAAGCTATAACCTTACCATGTTGCATTAAAACTACTCCAAGCCCTCTTCTAGAGGCATCTGTATACAACACAAACCTCAGCTGCCTGTTGGTAATGTCAAAATCGGTGCTACTGTAGCCTTTTCTTCAATTCCATAAAAAACTTCTCTAATAATCCTCTGACCAGACAAATGGTACATCTTTCTAGTTAATCTTTTCATTGGTGCTGCAATCATAGAAAAATCTTATATGAAACGCCTGTAATATCCTGCTAAACCCAGGAAACTTCTGATTTCTATAAATGTTCTTGGCACTTCCCATCTCATGACTACCTTAACCTTTGCTGGATCAACTACAACACCCTTTGCTAAAATTACATGCCCCAGAAACTGTATCTCTTTCACCAAATTCACATTTGCTAAACTTAGCATATAACTGATTTTTTCGCAATGTCTGCAAAGTAATTCTTAAATTGTTGTATGTTCCTCCTCTCACGCTGAGTATACCAGTATATCATCTATGAAAACCACTAAACTGATCCAAATAGGGATGAAAAATTATGTTCATTAAATTCATGAGGGCTGTTGGTGCATTGGTTAGCCCAATGGCATAACCACCACTCGTAGTGCCTATACCTGGTTCTGAATGTTGTTTATCGATGTCTTCCTCTCTAATCCTCAGCGATGATACCCGGACCTCAAGTCAATCATAGAAAACACTTTAGCTTACTGAAACTGATCAAATAAATCATCAATTCTTGGCAATGGATACTTATTTTTAATAGTGACCTCATTCAACGATAGTCTATACACATACAGAAACTTCCATCTTTCTTCCTCAGAAATAACACCGGAGTTCCACATGGTGAGTGACTCGGCATGATAAAACCTTTTCTAACAAATTTGTAATGGTTCTTCAACTCCTTAAGCTCTGTCGGTGCTATTCTGTACAGTGCTTTAGAAATTGGCATAGAACCTGGCTACAATTCCAACTGTAAAATCCACTTCCCTGTGCAGAGCTAAACCTGGAAAATCATCTGGGAACACATCGCAAATTCCTAACTTCTGGAACTGCTTTACCTGACTTACCAGACTCAACTGAACTCATGAAGCTAGGTAAGCTACACAACCCGCATTCAACAACTTCCTAGCTCTAATGCTGAAATTACAATCTTGGGAGTGTTAAACGACATACCTTGAAATTCAAATACAGCTCCATTAGGGTGACAAAATATGACCCTCTTCTTTCTACAGTCAACCATTTCACATAGGTTCTAGCCAGTGCATACCCAGAATTATATCATAATCTCTTAACTGTAAAGCATATAATCTATCAAGCAACTGATTTCCTCGTATCACAATAGGGACTTCATCTATGTAGCATGAAGTGAGAATAATTCACCTCAAGGAACCTCTAAAACTACTCACACAAACTTCTTCTACGGGTGCACCACTATCCATAAATTCCTCAGAAATAAAAGAGTGTGAAGCACCTGGATCAATTAAAATTATTGCTGAAAGTCATAAATGGGCAATATACCTTCATCAGATTGGAAGCCTCCGCCTGTGCCCGGTGCAACCATAACCCGGCCTCGACCATGCTGATGTGGTGCTCCTCTACCTTCTCCTACTGGTGGCTGTTGGGGTTGTTGTTGTGCTGCACTCCTTTACCATACCCATACTCCCTTGGGTAAGGACGATTACGAATCAGATGTCCTAGCTGGTCACAATTGTAACATCTGTAACCCAGTGGAACTAAAGGCTGCCTTGCTGTACTCTGTTGCTATTCTTCCACCTCCGGTCTATAGCCTCGCCCTTGCTGGAACATCTGTTGGCGACCTCCTCCTCGTCCTCTGAATATCTTTTTCAATTTGAACCCCACTTGCTGAAACCCGAGGAAGATGACCCTGCTGGTGCCTTCCCTTTACTGACTCTTGAGGATTGTTGTGGTAGCGAAAACTACCCGAATCCCTTGCTTGATGGGTCTGAATTGACCTCTCTAAAATGGCTACTCTCTGCACCGCCTCCTCCACAGTCCTACACATGAGTCGTATCACCGCAATCTAGAACTCTGACCTCAATCCACGAATGAAATATTCAACCATCGTTGCATTATTTGTCAGAACATACAGTGCGTATCTACTTAGTGCCATAAATCTCATTGATATTCTAAGGCTGAAAAATTCCCTTGCTGCAAAGTTCTGAATTGCTCCCTCTTAGCCTGTTGAACTTGTACCGGGAAAAATGTATCATTAAACACTTATAGAAACTCTAACCATGTAATAGTATCCTCCGATCTACCTGCAAAAGTGGTTTGCATCTTTAACCTCCACCATTCCTGTGTAAAGCCCCGAAGCTGGTAGGTAGCCAGAACCACTCTGTCTGCTGTTGGACACCTCATAGTGACAAAAACTCTTTCTATTTCGTGTATCCAGTGCTCAGCCGTGTTTGGATTGGGTCCCTCTGTGTAGGTAGGTGGCTGCAACCTCAGAAATCTTTCAATCTGCAAGGTTGGTTCTTCCACTGTTCTCACTGGTGGTACTGGTGGCACATGTACCACAAGAGGTACCTCCACTCCTGGTGGTGGTGGGGGTGGTATAACTGGTACTGGTAATACCTCCTCAACAATCGGAGGCCCTGCTATTACTAGCTGAATTGGAACCTACTGGTCCAACCTTGTTCTCCTCTCAGTATGCTTTTCCACAGCTGCTCAATCAATTGGTTTGTGTTTCCTCCGGCTCATCTGTCCCACCTCCCCAGTCTCTCCTATCAGCCATCTCAAATTCCTGCACAAACAACATTCCAACCACATATATGCTAACAAATCAATACAAAACCTGGGTCAACTACCCAGTGGACTAATGTAGAAATCAAGCTATGTATTCTCCCAATTACCTTGCTCTGATACCAATTGTGACGGACCATGTCGTTCAAACCTGTTAACCTAATAACAAGCTTGATCCGACTTCGCCTCCCGCGAACAAGCGAACCCTTGCCAGGATATCAACACACATGTCTGTAAAAATACAAAAGAACACATGATATATATAGGATTGAAAACATCTCACATATTTACAACGGATTTACATAGCCAAATTTCAACAAAAGTCAACTTATGTACAAAATCTTGGGCCATACCTCGGGCACAACTGAGAAGTAAGTTACACTGTGGAGGCGTGAACCCAACACCGCAGCGATGCAGCTCTTGACTAGAAGACGAGTAAGAAACCTTCTGCTCTCCCTCACCTGAAAGTAATAAGGGGTGAGCCTTACGAGTCACTGGCTTAGTAGAGAAATTCCCTCAAAAGCCACAAATCACAAAACATAAGTGAAACAGGAGTATAGCACAATATTTATAGCTAACAAGTACTGAGCATGAAATGATAACCACAATGCTTAAATAGAAATTAAGCTAATAACAGGATTTCAACTCTAATAAATAAACGGCAAACCACGCTAAAAAGTACGACTGAAGAAGGGTAACGCCAAACATGAGTCATGAAAACTAGTTCGCGACACCAGCTACAGACCCAGACAGGCAACACAATTCTACCTCTCAGCCTCGCAGCCAAGGACGAAAGGTCCAGCTGCCGCTCCACCACAACGGAACAACAAATGTGGAGACCACACCTCACCACAACTGCAACTCACACAGCTGCAGTTCCATGCCTGGAACCTTTAAGACTCGGCCCGAGCTCCCTAAAGTGAGGCACTAGAAAAAGGACTAGCTGGGGACCACTACGTCTACTGGTGTCCATCCCTCAACCAGGAGCGCACTACAGGCGACTCAGTACACCCACAAGACACAAGCTATTGTCCCATTGTCATCTTTCCCTCAACTAGACGTACTACTGAAGCTATGGAGTGAGGGTGTTCAGGAAGACGACACAAACCCTAGTGGTACACAAGTACCGGGACAAGACCCTGAGCACTACGTGCCTGGCTCATAGAGAACCTGGGGTACCGACTCGAGAGGTATCCATGGGTGGCGTCGTAAACTCGACTTGCCTCGAACACACAACCACGAAAACTCGATAATTCCATTACCACAAGCGCCAATGCACCGCTTAACAACCATTACACACAACCAACATTCATACCGGACCCATACATGAAAGCAACACATAGCATCGTGTAGACAAACCAGGGCTCGGGTAGCAGTCATCTAAAAGCGAGAAACACAGAGGTCGCTTTTGATGACTGAAATGCGACGGACCAAACCGTCACTTATAGACTGAAACACGACATGGATCTGTCGCATTTCAACTGCAGAAACCCTACCTAAAATCTCCCTCTAGGAGAAGTTCAAACCACCCTGTACAGCCCATTTACATGCTATTTTGCAGTAAAACGATGTCCTACACATGCCTTCTGCTTTCCTTAGCCCATTAAACCCATTTAAATCCTTACACATGGTCTGTTTTATAGAAAAGGAGAAGAATTCGCCTACCACATGAACAACGTGAAGAATGCGCAACACAGCGTTGCCCTGGCATTTCCCGCGCTCCGCACAACGTCCTCTTGCCAGAAACATGCCGAACCACATGTCGGAACCTCCGAATCCCGCGAAAAACCCTACAGGAGCCCCCCATGTCTGAGCAGTTTTTCCTGTACTGCTCGGCCAGAACTCACAGTCGAAATCGTGACGGGTGGCGACGTCGTGATTTAAACATGATGGATAAGTCCGTCAAAATTAAGCGCGACGTCCCTGCATGCGCCATGCGGCGCACATACAAACGAGCACCCGGGGAAGCGGCGTTCAAAACTCGACGACCAGGACAGTCGCGATTATCAAAATCACGATGCTCGTTGGTCGTGTTATGAAAGCCACAACAGAGGTTGGTTTGGCCTGGATTCCATCCCCCAACCACACAACTTTACAAAACAAGGAGAAACTCACTATTGGGCCACACACTGGCCACAAAGTCCTCCAAACTATGACCTAAAAAAGTCACGACATTACAAAAGTAGTTGCAGAAGATGATGGTATGTAGAACAAGAGCTAACTACCTTGGAAATTATGGAAAAAGAGTGCAGAAGAAACCTGGTTCTCTGAATGCGACAAGAAGGTTGTCGCATTCTTAAGAACGCGACTAGATGCATGTCGCCTTCTACAACAGAAGAGGGAGATTGTTGTTCTTCATCTTCTGCTCCTCAGCGGCCAAGGCCATCTTTTGAATTTCTATTTTTTCTGATTTTTTTGGATTTTCTGTATTTTCTGATTTTTATGAATTTTCAAGATAAATAAGAAATAAAGAACAAGATAAGAACTCAATTTGCACTGAGAACAATTAAAGAATTAAACATAAGTGCAAGAAAACATCTTGAATGGCAAAAATAGTCATGATAATGCAAAGAATAGGCCAACAGTTGTCATACACAGAACGTGACAAGGTTCTTGTCACTACCTTGTTGAGAACACGACGATGAACTTGTCGCGCCCAGGTGGCGATGTGTCGACACGTCGCGACCTCAGTTTCTGTGTCCAAAATGGATTTGGCCACCCGAGAGCACCCTGTTGATTCCTATTTGGACTTCTAAGGCTTCCTAGTTCGGTTCTAACTCATTTTGGGGTTTCTAAACTTTCTCCCACCATGAATAGGAGTGTTAAATGCCTATAAGTAAGGGTGTGGAGGCCAATTTGGAGTTCAGAACCCCTCTTCTTCTCTCAAGCTCTCAAGTCTCTCATGGCCATGAAGAGAGCTCCAAGTGCTTCCATGGGTGGTGAGGCTTCCTATGAAGATCTCAAGCATGCCTGGACGTCCTACAATGAGCTCGTGAGGCTGACGGAGGTTCCAAACCACTTGAGCGGCAATGCCAACATGAGAGAGGTATGTAAAGTGGTTTTTTCTAATTTTTGTGATTTCAACTCTAAATATCTATGTTAATGCACCTTCTTCTTCTTCTCCTCTCTTTTTAATTTTCTTCTTCTTCTCTAGCTCTTTCCTGGCTCCCGCCGATATTCTAAGCTCAATTGGTTAGCACCCATGATCAAGGTCTTGCCCATGCATGTGATCCATTCCTTGAGAGAGTGGGTTTTAAGGGGTATCTTGATAGCCGCCCATAACTACCATAAAATCTCTTATGATGGCATAGCATTACGCATTGATAGAGTTATGGCACCCACAAACTCATACCTCATTTTCCCCAAATTTGAGGCTACCGTCTTACTAGAGGAGGTTGAGACTTTCATTGCTTTACCCAAGACTACACGGGGGGATGAGCACAAGTCGTGTTATACCGTTGAGCCCATTGATCCTAACTCATCTTAGGTGAATTCATGATGGATCCCAAAGATGTATATACCATGATTAGCCCTCAACATATTCACCTAATCTCCTTGTCTAAGTAGGTCATATGTCATTACAAGAATAAGTGCGGGAATTACCAAGAGATAGCCAAAGCTGTGCTATAATGCTTGTGTGGTGTGGTTCTCTTCCTATCTAGATATCACCTCTTAGGCCATGCAAACTTGAGTGCCATAGTGGGATATGCAGAGGACTTTCCTTCTCTCATACGATCCTAGCCTTCCTTTATGCGGGACTCACATCAGCAGCTTTGGGGGGGCCACTTTATGGCTCTATGATCCTCTTGGAGTGCTTATTGGGAGTGAGGATTAAGTTCAAGCTTGTAGAAAATGCCACTACTGAAATCGGATCTTTAGGTGCCACCCTTTGTGCTTCATTGGTGGAGCGGCCAAATTCTCCGATCGTGTTGTGTGTAGGATAGTGGATAAGAAGATCCGAAGCACATGGCGGCTATACCTCAACACACTTCCGATGGAGCACTTCGCCATGGATATAGCGGCGCTATGCGGCGTGGACATACGGCTCCCCCTTGGATGTGGTTTGGACCTACAGCTTGTGGGGAACATGGTGTTGGTTCTATACAACCCGCATAGGTGCTACCTTCATGTCGGGGAGGCTCGGATGATGCTACTCCAGCCATCACACTTGCCTCCTATGAAAGTGAGGCGCTTGGGAGACCTAGAGTATGAGCAGGCCTGCAGAGCATGCTAGTGATGTGGCATGTTTGTGCCACTCACGCTCTACCACCCACGGTGTACGAGGAGCGCGAGACATATCAGGTGTACCTTAGAGAGTATAGAGAGATCCGGCCACATGGGGACCGAGAGCTTGTGAGAGAGACTTGATTGTATTTTTTGAGTTGTGATAGACTTGATGTATTGGGAGCATGAGAGTAATGTATTAGACATTTTTTATGATTTTCAGTCTTTATATGATGTATTCATTTGAAATTGGCAATGAAAAATACAGATTTATGAAGTTCTGTGCACAGGTTGAGAAGGCGACAGGCTGGCCATCGCGACCTGGAATGCGACAGGTCAATGATCGCGACCTAAGTTGAGAAGGCGACAAGATACATGTCGCGACCTGAATTGAAGGCGACGCCTATCTTGTCGTGATCACAGACCCGAGGTGTTTTGGATTCCTGACCCCACATGCATCTCCCTTATTCGCTCTATTCTTCCTTCCCCTTCTCTGGCGACCGAGCTTCTTCCAGTGGTTCTTCCTTCGGAGAGCCTCTGTCGGAGACATCTCAGTCTCCCTTCCTTCTCTTCCTACTTCTTCTTCTCTTCCTCTCTCAGTTGCTCGAGGCCATGGAGGGTGGTCGAGGTGATGGAGACGGTGGTGGTGAGCGACCGACGCAGTCCAAATGGACCATCATTCGGCAGGGGATAGGCAAGGAAACCTCCACGACGAGGGAAGAGGGAGCGCCAGCCATCCCCATGGAGACGCCAAGCGAGGAGGAGGCCATCGACCCCAAAAAGTAGGTGGTCGATACCCTAGCCGTATGCGATTGATGGTGTGGGGATGAGATTAACAAGGTGCTAGGAACCTGTGCAGGGCCTTTGGCTCAAGGTGGAACCACCAGGGATCGGCCATGGCCGCCCTCGGTCACCCTGAGAACGCGACAAGAAGCCTGTCGCCTTAGCAGGGAAGAACATGACAAGAAGCCTGTCGCCTTACCAAGGAAGAACGAGACACACAGGGTGTTGCTTTCAAAAGGCGACGGCTCGACACATCGCCTTCAGAAACCCTAATGCGACACCCTTTGCGTTGCATTCAGAAGGTGACAACATCCTTGTCGCGACCTAAACAGACTGTGGTGTGTGGATTTATGACTGATTTTTGTGCATTTTCTGGCTGTTTTGTAGAGTGAGTTGTGGTCCTGGCTTGGGTGGGCCATAGTCCAGGTAGTCTACCAGGGACTGCCAGACTTCCAAAGGACACGGCTGGAGAAGATGGGGTTCGGCCCCTTCCTCAGGCTGGACGAGCTTATGTGTAGTGCCCTAGCTTTTGCTGGACTAAATGATGCCAATTGTGTATGTGTTTTCTGCATTTACAGTATACTATAACTTTGACAAACTTGACGTCAATATCTACTGACATTGACTACGTTAGCGGCATGATCGATTGTCGTCTACTGTCTGTTAACGACAGTGGATAGGGTTGTTTATAATTTTATTGAATATTTAAATTTTCGGGCAAATTTGACGACATAATCGATGGACGTCTACTCATGGTCGACGACAACAGGGGTTGACGTTAACTGACTTGCCAAATTTTGTTGTTACCATTCTGGGGAGATAATGTCGGTCGTTTTAGGTAGTTAATGGAAAGATCAGGGCATTTTTGGTTCAATGGGTAGGATTGAGGGTTAGATGATCTGTAGGAATCCTTATAAGACCCGGTTTAGCCTTTAGGAAAGGGTTTTTGCATGTTTCGGAGGTGAGAAAAGGGGGCCGAAGGAAAGTGTTGCAGAGCATTGTTTCTGCGATCTGGAGCAAGTGGACAAGGGAGAGAACTACAAGGATCATGAACAAAAGGTTCTCTAGGCGTGGTTGCAGTTTGGAGGTCGAATCAAGTGGTTGAAGACAGTGAAAGAGGACTGCCTTTGACCAAGGCGGGCATCTTCAAATCTTTTTTCATGACTCCAAAAGGAGGGTTAGAGGCAAGTAGCATGGGGGAACGGTATAGGATACTACATTCTTTAGATTTTCCATTTTTATAGATTTTAAACCCATGAAATAAAATGTGGGAAGGGGTTAAAGTTCTGTCATTTCATGTGCGATTTTCTGCATTTCTGGTCTGATGAACTAAATGTCAACATCGATCGCCGTTTAATTCTTGTAAACGACAAGCTTATGGATGCCTACTATATCTTAACGGCACTATGTGCAGCCGTCAATGATGTTAACGACATAGTATGTGACGTTAACTTGTGTAAACGTCACCATACCTTGCTGTTAAGTTCATCAGTGTTGTTTTCTACCAAGATTCTGATGTTTGTGGATTTTCTTTAATCTATGCATGAGTAGGGTGTTCGGTTAGACTCTGTCATGTATGATTGTTACTGTTACGCAGTAGGAAAATCATGGCAATGATGTATGGATTTTTTGTAATATTCTAAAGCATTATCTTTGTTTAATTAAATAGAAAATGAATTAGTTACAAGCTGATCCATGTTGTGATGTTTTAACTAGGATTCGTACTACTATTGGATAAAATTTTAGACCCATTGTGCTCTAATTTTGCATAGTAAATTGCATGATTCTTTCACTGTTGTACCATGTGAATTAGCTTATGTTTATGAAAATTAATCATGAAAAATGATACATAACTCAAAAATTTATGAAAATTTGTATGATGTGAAGTATGATTAGAATTAGAATTTATGTCAGAATTTTGAAATTTCCTGAGCACTGTACACATGTTATAATTTTCTGAATGGAAAGAATGTGCATAGAAATCAATTAATAGAGAAAAGAGCATGAATGATAAACCATGGTGCAATCAGTATAAGTAGTGTCATGTTAGGTTACTGTTGTACAATAAAGTACTAACTGTAAAAGAAAAAAAAATGTATTATGTGATCTTGCATTATACTTTAGCTACTTATGCATGAATTTATGAATTTCATAAAGTAATTTCATAGTTACATGAAAATATGCATATTATATTTCTGAAATAATATGGCAATAAGACATTGCTATTATAGAGATATCTACATGGAACTACACTATGGAATGCCCTCGTATCGGAATGGTTCACCTATATGAATTGACTACATGAATCCGTGGGCAAACGGATTGAAATTCTGAAGGTAGACATGTTCTACTGGTTAAGGTGGGAAGGACTTTCCCGGTATTGCGCAGTAACTAAGACTATATCACTATTTTGCTAGGTGATAAGTGAATGTTTTCTTACATGATCTCTATTAATAGTGTGGCTATGTCTTTGCAACTTATCTTACATGATAAATGATCACATGCTACATGTCAAATGAACTACATGCTACATGTTAATTGACTACATTCTATATGATGATTGACTACATGTTACAAGATATGAACTACTGTTACATGATATGGATTATATGCTACTTGAAATTGATTACATGCTACATGAAATTGAACAATATTATAAGACTTGACAATATGCCATGCCACATGAAAATGTTTAAATCATTTGTTTTATTATGAGATGTAAGCCACATGTTACATGAAATCGTTTTATTTTTCATGATAAATAACCATGCCATGTAAAGAGTGATTGCCAAATGAACTAGAGCATGGTGATAGGAAGAGCTATATGGTATCAAAGATAAGAAAGAAAATATGCTATAATGTTTTTTTGAAAATTAATATATGATAAATCTTGAACTGTCTTTCCTTGTTGCTTGCTAGGTCTAGTAGACTCACACTTGATTAACATTTTGGGTGAGACTGAGGATACCCAGGAGTTAGTACATTCGACTCGGAGCGTGAGGACGTGGAGGCGTAGTTCTTTTACTTTGTGTGTGATTGAGAGAGATTATGTATGTGAGAATAAAATTGTATTTTGGATTATGTTATTTGGACTTATGAACTATTATAACTTGGGACTATCGTAACTTGTTTTATGCTTTAGACTTGGTATTTGGATATAATGTGATTGAAAATTTTAGTTCCGTATTCCATTGCAACTTGTGGAATTTAAATTGTCATTTATGTATATCTCAATTTGAACGATTATTGTTGGATATTTTCCATGTAATACCTCTATTGGATCCAATGTGAGTTGGAACAACTGTACTGGGTCCAAGAGGGTCGTTACATTATGCCCAACATGGTGTTGATCCAGGCACTGACGGAGCGACGGGACCTCGAGTGCCACACCTTCCTCCTTCCGTGGGGTCACATGATCCCCCATTAGAGGAAGTGGCACAGATCACCGGCCTGAGGGTGGATGGCCAGGCGGTGAAGGGGTGACCTACACATGCTACTAGGAGTTGGCGGCGGAGGCTCCTAGGCTTGGAGTTGACCAAGGAGAGGTCATCCTTGGTGTCGAGGATGAGATTGTAGGCGAGCCTGGGGGTGGTGGACGCTCGCCACCTGACGAGGAGGGCAAGGTGGAGTACATGGCGACTGACAGAGGACGCCAGGGTGACGCTAGCAGAGGAGGAGAGAGTGGCAGCGAACCGAGACTGAGGTGCTTCCTGACCTTTGTGATCGGGAAGTTTATATTGGGGAATCGGGGGGACCCGGTGAGCGTAGGTGCCTGCCCCTACTGGAGGACCTGACCCAGGTGGGTAGTACGCGTAGGGTGCGACCCTTCTACCCCACCTCTTCGACAGCCTGGGTACCTCCGGCAGGGAGACAGGGGTCGCTGGCTTCTTCCCCTTCCTAACGGTACACTTATCACTTTTGCCCTTTATTGCTTTTCCTGTTATTATAATTGACTGTGTGAATGACCATCTTGTTTTGCAGGTGTGGGCATGCTAATACCTTCCCTCCCTTGACCGGGGAGTGCCGAGGCAACCGAGCACTGTACCGCTCCTATATCACTGGCAATTTCGTCGAGACGAGGGCCCCTGCACCTGCAGGTGACCCTCCTCTAGGATGGCCCTAGACACCGTTCCCTTCAGGCATGTGAGTACTTCTCCACATGCAACCTTTCTCCTTCTTCTCATTGACAAGTGACTAATGAATTTCTATATGGTGATGTGCAGGTTGAGTGGACTCTTTATGCTGGGGATGAGGACGGTGACCAGCCGCGGGTGGAGCAGCGCCGCCCCTACTTCGGTAGGGAGATTTGGCTTCATGTATTCAACACGGTTGGTACCCCTCCACCTGCAGCTGGTAGCAAGGATGCTGGGGCTCCACCAGGCGGTAGTGGAGTTCCCAACCCGCCAGAGGCAGAGAGAGAAAGATCGAGTCACAGCTTCTGTGGCATCCAGTAGATCAAAGATTGGCGGAGCGCGCTCGGGAGCAGCTCTAGGGCTAGCTGCAGCAGGGCCGATAGGTGACCTCCGAGGCCACCAATGACGATGACTACTTTCATGCCTACGCACGGAGGTATGGGGCCCAGGTGTACAGGGGGACTCGACGCCTGGTGAGTGTTACTAACTTAGCCTTTCTAAATATTTTAATAATTCCTTGGCTAACTTAACCTTTGTTTTCAGCTTGACTCTGAGGGTAAGATCGCCTCCCTTGAGGGTGTCCTTCACTCCACCATCCAGCAGAGGGATGATCTCCACTAGACGGTGACCGAGCTGGTGAGTGCTCTACTACTTGTCTCTCTTATTCTTAACTTTAGTTATCTGACTCCTGTGTTTTTCTCATGTAGCGTGCTTAGCTGGAGCGAGCCCAACAGATGGTGGGTGGCGCTCCACCTCCAACGATGAGCCTGGTCGTTCCGTGCTGGAGGGTCAGTGGCGGCGGCAGTGGCCCGGGTGGAGGAGGCCATGGCCTAGCTACGCGAGTGGGTGAGTAACTAATTTCATGCTGCTTGTACCCTATTTCTTTATTGACACATGTTTTGACTTGCAGGAGGCGGAGCTGAGAGATGCTCTAGCACGGACAGCCATGATAGAGACGGAGATGGCGGAGGTGCGCCTACGCCCCCAGGCAGATGAAGCAACGGGACTACGTTGAGAGGTTGACGAGCTCTGCTCACAACTGGGGACCGAGTGACAGACTGTCCTGATGCTCAGGACGGAGATGAGGAGGCTAGAGAGGGCCCTATCGCTGGTCGGCTGCAGCCGCACGTCGGCCAGCAGGAGTGGTGCCCCTAGCGGCTCAGCGGGGCACTACCAGACTGGTTCCTCCAGACGACGGAGGAGTGAGGAGGAGGGAGACGATGTGAGGGAGCAGCGAGGGGAGCACGACGGGACCAAGGGAGATGGCCCCTCCACCCTTTGGCCCACTGGCGGTACAGGGGAGAGTGGTTGAGGACTTGTACTCTTTCACTTTTTTATTTATCATGTATTATGATGATGTGTAGATACAGAATGAAATAGAATGGAATCCTTTTTGGCTATGGAATGTGATTGTGTGATAATGACGAGTGATATATGAGTGCTGCTTTCTTTCTTCTACTGTGACCTATACGCTTAAGAAGACATGAAAACAAGTTAGATCCGTTCTTTGACTTAGCCCCTTGCGCCGTGAGCATGACGAATGACAATCTTGATAAATGGTCAAGAGGCTAAGCCTTATTAAATAGGCAAAAAAGATAAGTAAATAAATGGCATGCGTGAATGAATGAGTAAAGTATATTTTGGGGTTTTGAAAATATTTAGTTTTGGAGTTTTGAAATATTTGATTTTTTGGAGTTTTGAATATTAGATTTTTTTTGGAATTTTGAAAATATTTTAAAATTTTTAGAGTTTTGAAATATATTTTTTTTTTTGTTTTGAAAATATTTATTTTTTGGAGTTTTGAAAATCTTATTTTTGGGGGTTTTAAAATATTGATTTTTTGGTGTTTTGAAATATTTGATTTTTTGGAGTTTTGAAATATTGATTTTTTTGGAGTTTTGAAATATCTATTTTTTTTGAGTTTTGAAATATGAGTTTTGAAATATTTGATTTTTTTAGAGAGTTTTGAAATATTTGATTTTTTGGAGTTTTGAAAGGCACCTAAAGCCGACATTAGCCCTTCCTAAAATAAGACGCACGAGATGGAAGGTACTTGCCTGTTTGGCCACAACACACAGGCCAACTCAAACCCTGGTTATGAATCATGATGACTTCCCTTTTGCCAAGGGTTTACTAAGATAGCACGTGCGTTTAGGGGTGACATGCCATGGGCGGTGCCCCTAGTTGATAATGCGGCTACTTAGGCCATACCTAGGAGACGACCTGAACTTATAGAGGGAAGTGGAAGATTATTTAAGAAAAGTCTAATGTAGGTTTAAGGACGTTGGGTTCGGCTTCTTCTCACAGCATACCCCTCAAAGGTTAGGTCTATTGCGTAGGGACTTTGTGGTCTTTTCCTTGTGGATTTATACTGTTGGGGCGATGCGTAGACCAGGCTCAAGAGCGTCCTGCGGGGACTTTGCCACTCTTTACCTTGCCCCTATTCTATCATGTATTTTTCTTTCTTTCATTTGCTTCTTTGTGTCTTTGCTTTTTCTATTTTCATATTTGACCGTCCCTATTTGAGACTTCCTCTTGTTAGGGTATGCTTAAGGTTGATGACCTCGACCTTATGACCCTTGCCCCTACACTTTGACCGATTTGGGAGAGAATGACCTTCGCATCGCTTAAATAGGGCCTACATAGCTATGATATCTACTAATTACGGCTGTCGGGGCTTGCCGTGTGTGTGTGTCAGTCCTAACCTAGGGCAACCCTTGACGACTGGGGAAGGGACTCAGACTCTTAACATCGGGTTATCCCTAATCTAAGTGTTGTGGACCCACACCTATAGACCGAGGGATAGAATCTTTTAAGGTACAACCCATTCCATGGATGTGACAGTTCGGCGCCCTCAACGTTGATTAGGCGGTAGGCATTTCCCGGATACACCTCTTTCACAACGTACAGACCTTCCAGTTTGGCTGTAATTTAGACCTTGGACCTCTAGGTTTGATAAAAATGTGTTTCAAGACCATATCACCATCCTGAAATTTTCGTTCAATTACCTTCTTTTGAAAAGACCTTGAGATTCACCTTTGATATGATAGCACGTGGTCGGCTGCCATTAGCCGCCTTTCATCTAAGAGTTCCAATTGGACTAGCAACGCCTCTCGACATTCGTTGAGATTAAGTTTCTTATAGAGTTGGACTCTTAGTGAAGGGATCAAGATCTCGTATGGAACTACTGCCTCCATCTCATAAGTGAGAGCATATAGTGTTTGTTCCGTGGGAGTACGGACAGAGGTATGGTAGGCCCATACAGCCTCTATTAGCTTTT
>JACBKR010005955.1:0-15397 GCA_014218235.1 Colocasia esculenta | reverse complement strand
CGGGTAGATCACCCTTTTTCACCCTATTTGTCTCTCAGACGTATGTCATCTGTTTCTAGCCTGACTCTTTCGTTTAGTTCGCTAGAATTCCTATCCTCGGAGATGATCCCTCATCAAATCTCCGCGTCCTTTGTTTACCGAGACACCAACCTTTCAGTCCGCTCTGCTCCCTTGCAAGACCGGACGTCTCGGAGGGGCATTTGTAGACGCGAGATTTGGCCCATCTTCCGCATGGCTCTTTTGGCCCATTAAGTCTCGTTTGACCGTTTGTTGACCAGCCTCAGATTCCATGTAGACGGCAGCATCGATTGCCGCCGACATATTGTGTGACGGCATACCCCTTGGACGTTGACCATCTTGACGTCCACATCCCTGGACGTCTGCATGGGGTTGACGGCAGGATCGTTTGACGCCAATCTCGTTTACCTGGTCTGCGCAACTACCCCGAGAATATAGCCCACTAGCGCCTTTCTCTCGCCCATGACCGAATGGGACTGGCTGTTCCCAACGGGCGTATGGGCCACCTTGGCAGTCCCTTGACCCAGTAAAAATCTCATGTGGCCTCTCCCCATTGCTTGGAGCCTTTAGACTTGGATTGCCATGTGTACAAGTGTGTTTCTTCACACTTGAGCATCCAAGGCAGCTGAGCTCGAACTCACAGTCTATTTAACACCCCCTAGAGCCCTCTAAGCAAAAGGGGGAGATGCTGGACGTCCACATGCGAAGCTTAGAGAGAAGAGAGAGAAAGTGCACCCACGACTTCCACCACTCATCCTCTTCATTCTCTCCACACTTGGGCACGCCAGGGGGGCTGATTTGAAGCTGGAGGAGCCATGCAAGGAGCTACAACATCAGCAACGAGGATCTACACCTCCTCCCTCTCTCTTTCCCTTTTACTCGTTAGTTCTTTTGCATACACATACTCTCCCACTCACTCTAGCACGTAGGTCACCTTCCTATACACCTAGAAAGGGGTCCCAACCAAAACGGAGGGAAGAAGGGTGGTCATAAAATTTGGCCACCCCCTTCTCAAGTCGCAAAACGGTACGAGACTCTCCTTTTGGGCTTTTCATACTTCGTTTTGAGCATGTACTACTCTTCATAGTCTTATAGAGGGTCTAGTTTTGTGGCAGGAACGATACGCAAAAGATCGGCGGAGCTCTTCTCCTTTGGCCGGCCGAGGGCGGAGAAGGTGAAGGCCCGGTCTCATCCGCTGCGCGGGCGACCATTCGGCGCGACCAATCACTCCTTGGGCACAGGTAAGGCCTGGCGATCACCACAAGCCCCTTCATTCAGTTGTTTGTTTTTTTGTTTCCTTAGTCAACTCAGTCAACCGGAGGGTACAACGAGGTCAACAGGAAACCCCATCATCGCCAAACGAGTGTTCGGCGGCGTCCGGGAGATCCAGAGGTCGGCCGGGGACGGCGCGGAGAAGGAAACGAGACGTCCACAGTACCCCAGCAGCCGCAGCAGCAGCAGCAGCCCCAGCAGGCGCCGCAGCGTTGGCGTGTCGTGGTCGCGTGATGGCGCTCACCCGGGAGCAGGCTGAGGCGTCAAACCTGGTTATAGGTACTCTACCTATCCTTGGAAGAGCTGCTCGTGTTTTGGTCGACCCCGGTGCTTCCTTGTGTTTTGCTTCCGAGGAATTCTATGAGTCTCTTGCTTGTCACGCTCCCGAGAGGCAGTGTGACGTGATGGTCGATATCCTGTCTGGTGACTTCATGCGTTCTTTTGGTTACCTGGAGGGCGTGGCGGTCGAGGTTGAGGGGCACCAGTTGCCGGCCAGGTTGTATGCACTGCAGCTTTGCGACTTTGACGTCATCCTGAGCATGGATTGGTTGGAGGCTCACTCAGCCGTTGTTCATTTCCAGCGGAAGACCGTTCGGTTTAGGATACCTGGAGAGCCCGTCCTTTGCTTCCGAGGTATCCGGTCTACCCGTCGGCCATTTATTTCTTTGTCTAGAGCTCGCCGTTTGATCCGCGATGGCTGTGTGGCGTACCTTGCTTCGGTTTGTTCTTTGGAGCCTAGCGGATCTTCAGTTTTTGACGTGCCGGTTGTTTCTGAGTTCTTCGACGTCTTCTCGGAGGATCTACCTGGTTTGCCGCCTGAGCGGGAGGTAGAGTTCTCCATTGAGCTTTTGCCCGGTACGATGCCTTTGTCCAAGGCACCTTACCGGATGGCCCCGGCGGAGCTGCGTGAGTTGAAGCGCCAGTTGCAGGAGCTTCTTGAGCTGGGTTTCATTCGCCCGAGTCGTTCGCCGTGGGGTGCGCATGTTTTTTTTGTGCGAAAGAAGGATGGTAGTCTTCGTTTGTGCATCGATTATCGGCAGTTGAACCAGGTTACTGTGAAGAACAGGTACCCGTTGCCGAGGATCAATGATTTGTTTGATCAATTACAGTCGGCCCGAGTTTTCTCGAAGATTGACTTGAGATCCGGTTACTATCAGATGCGGATCAGAGAGTCAGATGTTGGTTTGTCGGCTTTTCGTTCCAGGTACGGTCACTTTGAGTTTGTCGTGATGCCTTTTGGGTTGACGAACGCACCTGCAACATTCATGGATCTGATGCATAGGGTGTTCAGTGAGTACCTAGATCGCTTTGTGGTTGTTTTTGTTGATGATATCTTGGTCTACTCGGCTTCTGAGGAGGAGCACGAGGAGCACCTGAGGATCGTGCTGGAGACCCTGCGGAGTCACCGCCTTTATGCCAAGTTCGACAAGTGCGAATTTTGGCTGAAGAAGGTGCACTTTCTCGGGCACGTGATCTCGGGTTCTGGTGTGGCAGTGGACCCTGCCAAGGTGGAGGCCGTGTTGTCGTGGGAGCAGCCCACATCGGTGTTTGAGGTCCGCAGTTTTCTGGGTCTAGCAGGTTACTACCGGAGGTTCATTCAGGATTTTGCCAAGTTAGCAGCGCCGTTGACCAGGTTGACTAGGAAAGACGTCAGGTTTGTTTGGTCAGAGGACTGTGAGCAGAGTTTTTGGGAGCTGAAGACGAGGTTGACTTCAGCGCCAGTGTTGGTCTTGCCGTCGAGCAGCGGTGGTTTCGTGGTCTACACCGATGCGTCGAGGTCAGGTTTGGGTGCCGTGCTGATGCAGCACGGTGGGGTCGTTGCCTATGCTTCTCGGCAGCTTAAGAAGCATGAGGAGAACTACCCCACCCACGACTTAGAGCTGGCAGCAGTGGTGTTTGCCCTCAAGTTGTGGAGGCACTACCTGTATGGCGAGGCTTTTCAGATCTTCACCGACCACTAGAGCTTGCAGTATATCTTCACCCAGAGGGATTTGAACTTGAGGCAGCGCCAATGGATGGAGTATTTGAAGGACTATGACCTAACCCTCTCCTATCACCCAGGAAGGGCTAACGTCGTAGCCGATGCTTTGAGCAGGCGCGTGCGCTTGAGTTCGCTGATGGTCAGAGAGTGGAGGTTGTTCGAGGAGCTGTCCCAGGGAGTGTTCGTTCCGTCGAGGACCAGAGATCGTGCAGTGGCGAGCAGTTTGTCAGTTCGGCCGTCGGTGTTCAGGCAGGTGTTGCAGGCCCAGCAGGCAGACCCTCAGTTGGCAGACGTTTTGCAGATGCCAGATGTGGAGCTCGACGAGGACAGCGAGGTCAGGTTCAGAGGCCGTTTGTACGTCCCAGAGGAGGCGCGTCAGGCAGTTTTGTCAGAGGCTCACAGATCGAGGTATGATGTTCATCCTGGCTCCACCAAGATGTACCATTGCTTGAGGAGGTCCTTCTGGTGGCCAGGGATGAAGAGGGGCGTGGCAGAGTTTGTTGCTCGGTGCCTTACCTGTCAACAGGTGAAGGCCGAGCATCAGCGTCCTGGTGGTGAGCTGCAGTCGTTGCCCATTCCCGAGTGGAAGTGGGACGACATCACCATGGACTTTGTGGTTGGTTTGCCCCGCACCCCGCAGAGGCACGATGGTATTTGGGTGATTGTGGACCGTTTGACCAAGGCAGCGCACTTTCTTCCGATCAGGATGTCGTGGTCAGTGGACAGGTTAGCCAGGCTGTATGTGGACAGAGTTGTTTCGTTGCACGGGATCCCAGTTTCAGTCGTCTCCGATAGAGATCCGAGGTTCACGTCAGGGTTTTGGCGCAGTCTTCAGAGAGCACTGGGTACAGAGTTGAGATTCAGCACAGCGTACCACCCTCAGACAGATGGTCAGTCAGAGCGGACCATTCAGACACTGGAGGACATGCTGAGAGCGTGCTGTTTAGACTGGAGCGGCACGTGGGAGTCGCACCTTCCGATGGTGGAGTTCGCGTATAACAATAGTTATCACTTGAGCATCGGAATGGCACCATACGAGGCTTTGTATGGTCGCCCGTGCAGGACTCCTCTTCACTAGTTCGAGGTTGGTGAGAGGCAGCTTTTGGGGCCGGAGTTAGTGCAGCAGTGTGCAGACACGGTCAGTCTGGTCAGGCAGAGGCTTCAGACAGCACAGAGCAGACAGAAGAGTTATGCAGACGTCCGCAGGAGACCGTTGCAGTTCAGTGTTGGTGACCTTGTTTTCTTGCGGGTCTCGCAGACCAAGGGTGTCATAAGGTTTGGCAGGAAGGGAAAGCTCAGTCCGAGGTACGTCGGGCCTTTCCCTATTTCCGAGAGGGTCGGCGAGGTGGCTTACAGGTTGAGCTTCCGGCAGAGTTAGCAGGTGTGTACAGTGTGTTTCACGTTTCGCAGCTCAGGAGGTACGTTGCAGATCCTTCGCACGTGTTGGATTACTCGCAGCTAGAGGTAGCGCCAGACTTGTCAGTGCCAGAGTACCCAGTCAGTGTTGTCGACCGCAGAGTTCAGAAATTGCGCAGGAAGTAGATTCCGCTGGTAAAAGTTGTTTGGCAGAACCGCATCGGTGGCGAGGCCACCTGGGAGCGCGAGGATGAAATGCTGGAGTTGTTCCTCTATTTGTTTGATTGAGTGGTATGTTACTTCTCCTTATACTGCTTTCCGGTTTGAGACCGAGTTGTCTTCATTTCGAGGATGAAATGTCTTAAGGCAGGTGGGATGTAAGACCCGGCCCCCTTGGGCCCTTGGCCCCGTCCTCAAGGTCGCGATAGGCGCCCTGGCCGCAACATGGTCGCGCCAGAGCGGCCTGCCGCGACAGCATTGGCGGTTCGTGTCGCGGCGAGGGTGAGCGTCGCGTCCTTGTCGCATCACCCCTGGCTGTCGCGACTGTGTTCTGACATGACTTGACCGCTGTCCTGTTTGTCAGAACGGTCGTGTCGGGTGGCAGGGTCGTCGGCGTTGACGCGACCTGCCAGGCCGTCGCGATTGCTTTTCCGGTCTTCGAGGTTTGACCGTGCTTTTAGTGTCGCGCCTTGGCGGGCGGCCGCGACATGGTCACGACGCTTGTGGGCGTCGCGACAGTGCCAGTGTCGCGCTGGGCCGCTACGTCGCGTTCTGGGGGCCATCGGTTCAAAACCGAAGGCGCGCCCCATTTCCCTCTCTCGCCCTTTTCACTCTTTCTCCCCTCTCTCGAGTTCCCTCTCGTTTCTCGGTGTTCCCTTTCGCTCGTGGTGCTCATGCTGAGGCGTGGACGTGCTGTTCATGCAGGGCGTGTGCTCAGGTTGTCGGTGCGAGGAGGAGGAGTTTGTTCCTACGAGAAGGCCATAACGGGTTCATTCTTCGTGTGGAGGTAGGGACTCTTGATCCTCTCGCCCTAAGCATGATCCCTTCCCCTCTTGACGTGGTTTCCTTGTGGTTTGGGGCTTGGGAGTGTGAGAACTCCATGCTCGAGTTGAGTGAGGTTTCCTTCGAGCGTAGATCCATGCTTTGAGGGATCGTGGGTGGTGGTGGATTTATAGCTTTGTTACATGTTGTGCATGATCCCCTTCCCCCTTGTGAATGTGTTTCGGTTTTGGGGAGGGTCCTGGAGAGACTCCTCCGGAACCTGCTCGGCTGGTGGTGCGCGGTAGCCTCGGAGGCCGCGATCATGTCGCGGCGGTGCGCCTGACCGCGACATGGTCGCGACGCTCGTGTGCGTCGCGTCTCGGTCGCGACCTGCTAGGGTGTCGCGACATGGTCGCGACGGCCCACTGCGTCGCGACTCCGACGAGAGACAGGTTTGGCCTCTTTCCGTTTCGCTCTTCTTTTAACGTTCCCGTGGCACTTGTGCTAGTTCCCTAGTGCGGTCTACACTAGTCTTTGCCCGGTGCTCGGCACTTGAGGGCTTGTTCCGTGTGAGAGGTTGTTATCGTTGCCTGGGACACCCGTCCTCGGGAGCTGTTGAGGGAGTACGCGGGCTACGAGTGTGCTCGAGTTGGCAGCCACTAGGCGGACTCGGAGCTTAGGAGGAAAACGGTGGTTAGGACAGTGGCGTGTGAGTCACTTGCAGAGCTCTCGTGGGAGGTCTGGGACGCCGAGGACGGTTAGGAGTTCTACCCGGGCAGGCTAGCCAGTCCTTCTTCTCACTGCCTCGCTCCTTACGGCCCCGGAACCGTTTGGAGAGGTCAAGCGTGGGACCGTAGTCTGGCCAGACTACGGCGGTTACTGTTGTGTTACTTGTGTTCCTACCTCGCTCTGACGAGACGTGAGGGTCAGGACCCGGGTCGAGGATAAGACGTCGGCGGACACACCTGACCGTGACTAGTGGTAGTGCTTCTGTAGCTAGTGTTCCTTGTCCAGGCGGAGTTCCTCCTCCGTCTGTGTTTACTAGCCGTGTGGTGGTCACGACGAGCAGTTGTACGGAGTTTTCGACCGAGTGCACTTTCCGTACCGTGCTAGTTGTAGTTTCGCTTCCGCACTTCCATTGTAGGTAGAAGATATAAACTGTTGTCTTTCATTTGATATTTATTTTCCCCTTCCTGTTTAGAGCCAGTAGGAGATTGGTAGTCCCTACTGAGCTTCTGTTGTGAAGCTCATCCCTCCTTTTCCCAGGTGAGACTTCCCAGCAGCAGCAGGGTGCGCGCCGGCGGAGGACTCGGGCGTAGTCGGAGTCCCCGTAGCTAGCAGTGGTTCCCCTTTTTCAGTGTACGTCACCCTTGGGGTATGCCCCTAAGGGACTTGTCTTCCCCTGCCTTTACTTGTACTAGCGTGCGTGCGTTGGGACTGTACTTAGAGCGGTACACAGCGGTCTCGCTCTCTTTTCTGTTTCCGCCTGTACACTTCTAGTTTAGCAGTTGACGTTTACTTCCGTTACATATCATGTTAGACGTTGTTTATAGCCCTTCCGGGTCCCTGGATCCGTGGGCGGCGGCCGCGAAAATCAGGTCCTCGGCGTGGGCCGAGGGTCGGGTTCTCGGGTCGTTACAATGGTGACGGTTCCCTAAACTGCATTAGGGTTGACGCCAACCTGTGCGACCTGCAGAATATAGGTCTACCCGAGGACAGTTCCCTCACTCCATTCTCCCTCTCCCTCGCCCTATTTTCACGCCCCTTACTTCCCCACTACTTCCAACAGTTGTAAAAGGTTAGTTGGAGGATCGTGGAACGCGAGTGTGTGACGAATTGGCCAAGGAAACGCCGGAGCAAGGTGTAATCTATGTAGAAGCTCGCGGAGGGTTTGGTGTGAATCGGGAGAATTTAGGAGGTTTAAGGGTGTATTGAGGTAGGGAATGATCCCTTTAGTTCTTTTAGGTCGTAATAATGCAATTGGAACGCATGAATCTGCATGTTAATCATGTTTTTGGGTAAAGGTACTCCATGTGGGGTTAATGGGTGGTTTGAACAATTTAACAAAGGAAACATGTTGTTTTGAGTTGATTTGGATTCATGCATGTTAGAGGAGGTGTTTCCTCGCATTTTTCCATTGGTTTTAGAGCTGGGAATACCTGAGGTATCAGCCCAGGGTTTCTGTGAAGTTGATAGCCGAAGATCTTGGCGTCAACATCGATTGATGCCAGGTTCTTCAGCTGGGAGATTAACGGCTAGATACCTTGCCGTTTACATCCCATCGACGGCAGTCGATGTTGCCGTCAGCATGCTTTTGTTTAAATATTGATATATTGAATATTTGTTGATATCGAACAGTGCAATGGTAATGCGGTGCACCTACGCACGGGTTTCTGAGACTATAGTACTGGGTACGCAGTTGGCTGGTTCTTTACGTGTCTACGTGGTGTTCACGTGTAGTGGACTACTAGTGTCACGCCCCGATATTTAGCAGCGGAATAAATACCGGGGGACGTGAACGATACAAACAGGCGTATCACAGTTGATAGAGCAGAGTCACCATTGAATATTATAACACATTCGATACTATAATATGGTCACCAAAAGTATACTTTATTCCATTCCATTCAACTAGATACAACCTCACATAAGAAGAATCGACTGAAAGGTTTTATTACAAATAACACGTTTCTCTAATACATCGACTACTTAAATTTCTATTTCTAAGTTGACAACTATTCATATGACAGGTGCTCATCACTCTTGCCCTGCCCCATCGGACTCCACTGGTTCTTCATCACTTCCTGAAAAAGGGTAGGATGATAGGGTGAGCGAACTAGCTCAGTAGGATTTACATCTCAATATTGTGCGGGTACTAGTATACATGATTATCATTTTAAATAGGCAGATATGCATATGAATATGATGACAATGCATGCAATACTACAGATTGAATAGCAGAGTAGAACGATATCATATCAGATCAAATGTCGAGTTGCATATACATGGACATATATTTCAAGAGTAGAATCGTATCAAATGAGATAGGCCATATTCAGAAAGATATCATGCGTTCACATGAACAGACGTATCATATCATATCAAGTCAAACTTATCATATCAAACAAAGGCACTTTTTCACAATCTTGCATGTTTGTTGTGCTATGCCAAGCACCAAGAGTCCATACTCCATGCATACTCCATGAAAATTGGGCAAATCAAGTGCAAATGAACATAGACTCGATGTTCTACATGATGGTATAGGTTTTCTTTAATCTTGGCCCGAGAACACCTACCTTTATGAAGATCTAAGACCAGTCGACGTTCTGGACGCAGCAGAGGATGAAGGGGGATGAAGCTCCGGGTTCCCAGCCTTTCTCCTTCTCCTCTGAAGCTCTAGCCTGCCTCCAAATGACCCCAACTTGTTGATAAACCTTCCCCAAGAGTTTAGGGACGATTTCTTATAGTTTTAGGGTGTAGTTAAGAGTCCTAACGAGACTAGGAAAGGGGCTACGAGTTTGTTTCCTACTCCCCAAGAAATCTGGACTCTTTCCTCCAAAGGAGGTAGCAAAGGTTTAGGAAACCACCAATTGGGGTTGGGTTCGGTTTTGGCTTACCTTGCATGACTAATTACCTTAATTTTAACCCTAATTTACCCTCTCTAATTATGGCATAATTACATACACGAATTTCTGGGAAATTTCATGACCTAGTTTATTTATATCCTTGGGCCAAATGTGCTCTATTGGCCCAATCTTGTTAATGGGTCATTACACATGGTGTGAAGTCTCTCCAATATGTTTATTTAATTTATTCTCCTTTATTTCCAAAGTTTTTAAATCACAAAATTACCGGGGTGTTACAATTAGTGCACTCGGTTTACGTGAGTCTTCACGTGGTTTGTGTGACGTGCACGTGGTTTTGTGTACGTGGCAAGTAGTACGACGCCTACCGTGGTTACCTCTCCAGTTGGGTGCCCCAGGTTCTCTGTGAGCCAGGCTGTTAGCTCGGGGCTTTGTCCCGGTACTTGTGTTGTACCATCGAGGTCTGTGTCGTCTGACCTAGACACCCTCACTCCTGTGTTTGAGTTGTACGTCCGGCTGAGGGAAAGACGACAGTGGGACAGTGACTCTAGTGTTTGTTTCTAGTCACTTGTAGCGCGCTCGTAGTGGGGTACGGACACCAGTAGTCGACACTGGTCCCCAGCTAGTCCTTTTCCAGTGCCTCACTCTAGAGGGCCCAGGCCAGGGTCTCCAGAGGTGTCAGGCATGGGCCTGCGACCGTGTGGTCCGCAGGTGGTGGTGTTTAGTTGGTCTCCACAGTTGCTTGACCTTTTCACGTGGAGCGGCAGCTGGACCTTTCGTCGTGGCTGCAAGATAGAGAGGTAGACCTGGGTTAGTTTGTCTGAGTCAGTCTCTGGTGTCGCGAACCAGTTCACGTGGCTCGAGTGTGGCGGTCTCTACTTTAGCTCATACACTTGTACTGGTTTGCCGTTTAATTATTACAGTTGTTTTTGTAGTCGGCAGATGGTGAGTACATTTACAGCTTTAATATTTGTTTAGTTGTTTTATAAATTGTTAGTGCAGTTTACTACTTTTGTACCTGTGTTTTGGTTTGCTCGGTTTTGGGGGAGTTCCCTACTGAGCCAGTGACTAGCGAGGCTCACCCCTACCCCCACAAGTGAGAGCGAGGAGGACGTCTCTCGACTGTCATCCAGTTCAGAGCCGCGCCGTAGCGGTGCAGGGTCAGTACCTCCAGCAGTATAGCAGTGTAGTGTAGCTAGTTGTTTACTTTTTTTCAGTTTTTGGAAATATGGCTATGTAAACTTGTGAAATATTATATGAAATGGTGTGGTCCTTTGGGTTACACGGACTGTGGTGTGATATCCCTTGCGAGGCTTTGGCCCGTTCGCGGGAGGACTGACTCGGATCAAGTACGTTACAGTTTAACGGACTTGGACGAAGCGTTCCGTCACAGTTGGTATCAGAGCAAGGTCCGTGTTAATATAAAGGAATTAAAGGATTACATAGCCTTATTTTCGGTCTTAGAATACTGCTGGTAGGGACCCTGGTTTCTGATAATTCGTTGTTGTGTTTCTGGGTGGTGTTTTGTTTGTGTAGGAAACCTCTGAAATGGTAGATATAAGAGATTGGGGTGGTGGAGGAGATGATCCAGAGGAGAGCACTCAGCGTATGATAGAGATGATTTGGGAGAGCCTCACTGATATTCAGAGAAGGATGGATCAGCAGGTGCCGGTTCCACCGGTTGCCGTGCCACCTGGGGATGGAGAGACTGTACCTATAATTCCAGTTCCGCCACCGCCAGGAGTGGAGGTGCCTTTCGTAGCACCCTTGCCACCACCACCACCAGTATTAGTAATGGAGGAACCAGTGATGCAAGTTGAGAAGTTTCTGAGATTGCAGCCGCCTACTTACTCAGGAGGGCCGAATCCAGATATAGCGGAACACTGGGTCCATGAGATTGAGAGAGTCTTTGCAACTATGAGATGTCCGGCAGCAGATAGAGTTGTGCTAGCTGCTATCAGTTGAGGGCTTTGCACTAGAATGGTGGCGATTAAAGATGCAGACCACTTTGCAGGTAGGACAGAAGAGGCTATCACTTGTCGGAGTTTCTTGATGTATTTAACGATACATTCTTTCCGATTCAAGTGCAGGAAGTAAAGAGAGAGCAGTTTAGGACACTCCAGCAAGGTAACTCTTCAGTTTTAGAGTACCAGATGAGATTTATGGCACTTAGCCGATATGCGCCTTATGTAGTATTGGATAATAATATGATGGTTGAGTATTTTATTAGAGGTTTGAGAGTAGAGTTGCAGGATGCAATAGTACCTCTCATGTGTAAAACAGTGGAAGAAGCAGCTCAGAGGGCAGCTACGTGGAGAGGTCTATTCGGACTCGTCAGGTGGGCGAGTCAGGCTCAGGTAGTTTTCGGCTACCGCAGCAGTCAGTGGGTGCGAGTAAGGGTAAAGCACCAGCAGGACCTTCTTCATCAGGTTTGGTAAGTGGGGTCAGAAATTGAAGCAAGCATTTAAAGGTAAAGGAAGAGGATGGGGAGGTCGTCAGCAATTTCAGCAAGGTCGTGGTAGGCCAGAGGTGGAGGAGTCGCAGTAGAGTACTGCAGTCAGCCTGTTTCCACCAGGGTATAGATGTTATAGTTGCAATCAGCCGGGGCATTTGATCCGTAATTGCCCCTATTCAAGAGAGTATGGGTATGGAAGAGGTGTGCAGCAGCAGCCTCAGCAAATTCAACAGCCACAAGCAGGTCGTGGCAGAGGAGCACCGCAGCAGCGAGGAAGAGGCCGGGTTATGGCTATCAACCGAGCCCAGGCAGAGGCATCAAATATGATTGAAGGTACTTACCTCTTTATGATTATTCAGCAAGAGTTTTATTTGATTCGGGTGCCTCTCATTCTTATTTCCGAAGAATTCCTGGATTGTAGGTCATCCTTGAAAGAGGAATCTGTGAGTTGGTAGTGGAAGTTCCCAGGTGAGTTTATGCTCACTTCGAGCTATATAGATGAAGCTCTGTTATGATTGAAGGGAACCAGATGCGGGTCGGTTATATGCCCTGCAGTTGACAGATTATGATATTATTTTGGGTATGGATTGGCTTGAGATTTATGGAGCAATGCTAGATTGCAGAAAGAAGAGGATCAGGTTTGTCATCCTAATGGTGCAGTATTTGAATATCAAGGTATGCCTTTTTATACCTCTAAGTTCCTAATTTCTAAAATTAGAGCTAGAAAGTTGATAAATGCTGGGTGTGTGGCTTATTAGCCTCGGTGAGGGTAGAAGCTAGTCAGCCAGTTGAAGCAGTTCTGTGTTTGGGAATTTGCTGATGTTTTTCCTGAAGATTGCCTGGTTTAGCTCACATAGAGAGGTGGACTTCACCATTGAGTTGCTGCCAGGTACCATGCCGATTTCTAAAGCTCCATATCGGATGGCACCAGCAGAACTTAAAGAATTGAAAAAGCAATTAGAAGAGCTGTTGCAGAAAGGGTTCATTAGACCGAGTCATTCCCCGTGGGGAGCACCGGTGTTGTTTGTGAAAAAAAGATGGAAGTTTTCGGATGTGTATTGATTATAGAAGGCTTAATGATGTGACCATTAAGAATAAATACCCATTGCGAGGATAGATGATCTGTTTGATCAGTTGCAATCGGCAAAGGTATTTTCTAAAATTGATTTGAGGTCTGGTATCATCAGTTGAGGATCAAAGAGGAGGATATAGATAAAACAGCTTTTAGAACCAAATATGGTCACTATGAATTTGTGGTTATGCCATTTGGGCTGACCAATGCTTCTGCAGGTTTTATGGATCTGATGAATAGAATTTTTCATCCGTACTGGACCAATTCATTGTGGTCTTTATAGATGATATTCTGATTTATTCAGCATCCGAAGAGGAGCATGCATCTCATTTGAGGTTTACTCTGCAGTTGTTAAGGGATAACCAGTTATTGCCAAATTCAGTAAGTGTGAATTTTGGTTGAAAGAAATCAATTCTGGGTCATGTCATCTCAGCTAAAGGAGTAGCAGTGGACCCAAGTAAAGTGGAAGCAGTGATGAAATGGGAAGTGCCTAAGACAATCACTGAGATTAGAAGCTTTTGGGTTAGCAGGTTATTATAGGCTCTTCATACAAGATTTTTCCAAAATTGCGGCACCTATGACCAAATTGACCAGAAAAGGTGTGCCATTTGTGTGGTCCGGTGAATGTCAGAAAAGTTTTATGGAATGAAAGAAAAGACTTACAACAGCACCCATATTGACATTACCGGCAGGAAGTGGTGGTTTTGTGGTATATACAGATGCTTCAAGGAGAGGACTGGTGCAGTGCTTATGCAGCATGGCAAAGTGAGCTTATGCGTCCAGGCAATTGAAGCCAGCAGAAGAAAATTACCCCACTCATGATTTGGAATTGGCAGCAGTTGTGTTGCCTAAAAATGTGGAGGCATTATCTGTATGGCGAGAGATTTGAAATCTTACAGATCATAAAAGCTTGAAGTATATCTTCTCGCAGAAGGATTTAAATCTTCGTCAGCGCAGATGGATTGAATATTTGAAGATTATATTTTAGTTTGGCTTACCATCCGGGTAAGGCCAATGTGTAGCGGATGCCTTGAGTAGAAAGGCAATATATAAATCTGATGATCAAAGAGTGGAAGCTGTATGAAGAAATAGTGGAGAATTCTTGTATGTGCCCAGTAGTCAGCGACCGGCAGTACTAGATGCTAGTGCTGTAGAGCCATCCTTGTATTGGCAGATTGTTGAGGCTCAGAGAGCAGATGTAAGTTTAGCTGAGATTGTAAAAATGGAAGGAGTTACCATTAATGATAATTGTGTGAGTAAGCTCAGAGGCAGGTTGTTTGTTCCAGCTGAAAGAGAGGTAAAGCAGGAGTGTTGGAAGAGGCTCATAAATCCAGGTACACTATCCATCCGGGTAGTACTAAAATGTACCACGATTTGAGGAAGCATTTCTGTGTGCCTCATATGAAAAAGGAAATAGCAGAATTTGTTGCAAAGTGTGCTATCTGTCAACAGATTAAAGCAGAAATCAGAAGCCTGGAGGTCTATTGCAACCGTACCCATTCCACAGTGGAAATGGGATGATATTGCCATGGACTTTGTGGCAGGTTGCCAAAGTCGGTTCCAGGCATAATGAATTTGGGTGTTTGTTGACAGATTGACAAAGTGTGCAGATTGATAGCAGTAAGTATGTCTTGGACAGTGGATAGACTAACAAAGTTTATGTTGATAGAATTGTTCCACTACATGGAATTCCGAAGACTATTGTGTCTGATATAGAGACCAAGGTTTACTTCTGGTTTTTGGAGGAGTGTGCAGAAGGTAATTGGTACTGAGTTGAGATATAGCTCCGCTTATCATCCCCAGACAGATGGTCAGACGAGTGGACTATTCAGACAATTGAAGATATGTTGCGAGCTTGTTGTTTAGTTTGGGGAGGTACTGGGAGCATCATTTGGGAATGTTGAGTTTGCCTATAATAATAGTTATCATACCAGTCTTGGGATGGCACCGTATGAAGCTCTATATGGAAGGCCATGTAGAACCCCATTGAACTGGCATGAAGTGGGAGAAAGACAGTTAGTGGGTCCTGAATTGATTCAGCAAACCACAGAAGTAGTAAAGCTTATTAAGAAAAATTACAGGCAGTTCAAAGCAGGCAAAGAGTTATGCAGATAACCGGAGGAGACCACTTCAGTTTGAAGTGGGAGATTTGTTTTCTTGAGAGTTTCCCCGAGTAAAGGTATTATGAGGTTTTGGAAAGACTGGAAAGTTGAGTCCAAGGTATGTGGGACCTTTCCAGGTAATTGAAGAATTGGGGAAACATCTATAGGCTGGATTTGCCAGCAGATTTTGCGGATGTCCATGATATTTTCATGTTTCTATGTTAAGAAAGTGTATGAAGATCCAGCTCAGATAATCAGTTATCAAGTGGTGACCTGAGGCCGGATATGACTATGCCAGAGTATCCAGTGCAGATCACTGATCGAAAGATAAAGAAGCTGAGAAATAAAGAAATCGAGCTAGTTAAAGTGCGATGGGAAATAGGTTGGGTGGTGAGGATACCTGGGAGTTAGCCGAGGAAATGGCTAAAGGGTATCCCTATCTGTTTGAATAAGCTTTTGTATATCTTTTTAGATGATAGTATTTGTAAAAAATGTGCATATTTAAGTTGTTTATGTTGAGTTGTGTTATGAATTTCGAGGTGAATAGGTTTTTCTGAAATCTGATATAGAAACTTA
>JACBKR010005954.1:0-15311 GCA_014218235.1 Colocasia esculenta | reverse complement strand
TGGTGTACTGCCAGGACCCGGAGGACAGAGAGAGGGCGGACGTGGACCTTCGGCGGTTCTTAGTATTCTTCCTCAGGAAGATGCTACTGACCACGAAGGGAGACGGCATCCACTGCCACTTTCTGGAGCTGCTGGTGGATCTAGACAAAGTGGGGGACTATGCTTGGGGCGCGGCCCTCCTGGCCCACACCTTCGCGGATCTCTCTGCCGGCACTGGGCGAGAGACGACGGTGGGCGGCTTTGCGCCCTTCCTACAGGTATGCACTTGACCTCCACTTTAAAATAATACATTTAAATTGCCTGCATTTAAATTTCTAAATTGTGACTAACTGGTGTGTGTATGCAGGTGTGGAGCTACTATTACCTCCCCCTGGGCAGGGCGACTATAGTTAGGCCGGACGCGGTGCCCCTCGCCCGGAGGTGGCTACCGAGGGTGACGACGGCCACGTACTCCTTCCAGCTGGAGGTCCTCCGCCGAGATATCCGAGATTTCCCGGCATTACTAGTACATGCCACACTTGACTTTCTTTTAATTCATGCATTTGATATAAAATATTCATGCGACTAACTCAAAGCAGGTTGTGTGGGAGCCGTATGCAGGCATGGGGGACGAGGGCCTGCCATGGGTGGAGAGTGGCCGACCTCGGTTTAGTTAGGGGGGACCTGTGGGTCTACTGCCTAAACGAGATAGAGCCTGTAACGACCCGACCTCCCGGATCCTCGCCAGGGGTCCCGAGGGGCGCGCCGCCACCCACGGATCCGAAAATCCGGAAGGGTTAGAAGAAATAGTCTAGTGAGATATGTACTGAATTTAAATAACTATAACAATATACAGAAGGTTTGTACAACGGGTCCCAAGTAAAAGCACAGGTACAAGAAGAAAGGTGCAGTCCTTAAGGGGCATACCCCGAGGACTTGCAAAGCACAACTCTCAGCTCACTCAGCTACAAGAGCTCACAACGCTCACTCTCACTGCTGCTGACAACACACGGCGCCACAGCTGCCTCTGCAACTCGTCCGACACCGAGCTCCCGCGACGACGAAGCCCTAGCTAAAGGAAGTATGGGGGGTGAGCTCGCGAACAAGACCCAGTAGGGATTACCAGTCCCCACCGGCAAGACAGCAGGAATCTGAAAATAGGAAACTACACTAGAAAGTTGTAAAGCAGAAAAAACTACAGAATGATACTACAAAGCAGCGGAAAAGAGCACGCAAAGCCACAAATACCCACCGGGGTCGGGACGCACACACGACTCTGCAGAGAAACCAACGGAAACGAGCACACAGCGGAAAGCAACCCTCGGCATTGTTGCTTGTGCACTTCCGTTGTCTAGAGTTCCTTGCACAGATCAACAAGCCCACCTTCTCTAAACTGTCTCACAGATTTAAAATAGAAAAAGAGAACTAGCACAATGGTGAGAACAGGTCATTTCCACAGGGAGGCTGAATAAAGTTCGACTTAAGAAACTGTTTCTGAATTAATTCCGTAACATCCCCAATCAAATCCCTCACAACTCGACGGATCAAACACAATGAAAGGACAAGCTGAATTGAGAATGGAAGAGATGATATCACTGTACCCTCACAGCTCGAGGGATCAAATGGTAAACAGAAATCTTTTAAGAAAAAACTTCAAATCAATGTACCCCTAGAGCACAGGGGATGAACAATCAACAATTGTAATCCTCCACAAACACCGGACCGTATCCTCACAGCTCAAGATTCGGACAGAAAATAAGAAACAGAAATTTAAGTCGCTAAATCAGATTTCTATTGCTATTACTGAAGAACATGGAAGAAGACCGAATTAATGACTGGAAATCAAATCTATCAGACTCAGAAATCTTCGCGAAATTAGCTCAACTCTCTGCTATAACAGGAACATCGACTTCACCATTAAAACTCCAAATCTGCACTCTCTGAACTCAGTAGAAATGAGAATACCAAATTTCCTGAATTGATCTCCTTATATCTCACAACAGCAAGACTAGAAGAAACGAAAACTCAGAAATCTGAATTTAAAACTCCCAAAAGTAGCAGAAGCAAAATTTCCTAGATCTGATCTTCCTAACTCAACCCCGAACCAACCAGTTAATCAGCATAGAAGGAAGAGGAAGGAGAAACCCTGTCTCCCAACCCTGCAATCGAACCAGAACAAGAACAAGATAATTTCCCAGAAATTCTAACACGCAGCTCTCGATCTCTGGGAATCCTCAAACTACCATCCTCAAGTAGCAGAATTATCCCAAGAATGCTGAACTCTCTGGTCTCCGAAGAACAGAAACAGAAATCAAAATCCTAACACATCCACTTGCGAAGCTCTGCTGAAAGAAAGAATTCAGAAAACAGAAATGGCATTGGATTGAACTATCTAAACACAAAATATATATATAGATATATATATATACAGAGAGAGAGAGAGAGAATTACTAATGTACTGGATTGAATCACCTATGCACAGAGAATTGAAAATTACAACGCACTGGATCTATCTATATGCTAAACACAGAGGAAATGAAAGAAATGTTGACAACACAGAGAAGAAGAATCTCATACGAAGAACAAGAACAAACACCTAAATCCCGAACCCCAAAACCTCTGGAAAGAAAAGTTCACAGCAGTATAGAAGAACAGTAAACAAATTTTGAAACTCCCGAAATGCTGAACAAAGATCTCAAGCCTCACAGCAGATGCAAAGAAAGAATTCTAGAATCAAATTACAACTCTGGATCGACTTCTCAACACAGAAGAAAACAGAAACTAAATGCAGAAGAAATAATAGAAAATTCACTAGATTGAACTCTAAATAAGGAAGAAATGGGAAAATTCTGAACAAGAACATATACTAAACAAGAAAACAAGAACATTCTTAACAACTCAAAATTCTGAACTCCAGCCCAATCCTCACATCAGAACAAAGCAAAATGGAACACTCGATCCTCCTCACTGCTCTGCTCAAACAAAGAAATTACAGAAGAATGGAACTAGAATTCCTAAGAAATTCCGAACCCCCCAGCCAACCCTCCGGAACACTCCCTCTCTGGCTCTGCTCAAAACGAAAATACAGAGAAGAAGAAACGAAAAAAAAAAAATTCCTAAGCCTCCTACCAGCCAACCCGGAGATGAGGACCTCGGGTCCTTTTATAGATGCCGGGCGCCTCCTCTCGAACTCCTCCTGCGCAAGCCTCCATCTCGTATTGGCCACCTCAGCAGGCCACGCACAGCGCCAGATCAGCAAGACCTCTGCATCTGCTCTGGCCAGCTCCGCACGAACCAGCTCTGCACGATCTCTGCACAGTTGGCCTCTATCCGGCCTTCTCAGCACCGCTCAGCACACCGCATGGCAACCCTGGCAGCCCAGCCAGATCCGGCCAGCACCACACCGAGCCGCCTCCATCTAGCTGCAAACCGCCATCGCACACAACACACCCGCCAGCCTGCATCGCCATGGTCAGCAGACCCCAGAGCTCCAGCCGCCTTGCGCCTCCACAGCACCCAGATCTGGCCTCCGCAGCCAGTTCCCTGGCCCATCTGCCACATCCGCACATACTCCAGCCCGCCAGCCACACCATCGCACCTGGTCTTCAGCCTCCAGCGCAGCACACACACTCCGCACCAGCGCCTTGCCCCCTCCATCACACCCCGCTCAGCCATCCGCCATGCCCATCTGCACGCCCACCGCCACACCAGCAGCTCTGCTGCTTCAAGAAGCTTCTCCCCTTCTGTGGATAAAGTGAGAAAAATGGTTAAAAAATGGTTAAATGGGTATGGGGGTTGTGGCATTATGTGATTAAAAGAGGAGTGTTAAAAGTTTTTATTTATTTATTTATGGGTTGGGGTATGTGGCAAGGTTGGATGAGAGATTGGTGTAATGGAAGGGGTATGGTATTTAAGTAAATACTTTTTATTTATTTAACTAAGATTTAAAATTTGATTTATGAACTAATATTTACAAAAGATGACTTAAGAAAATGATTTATTTATATACAATGTAAATGAGAAAATATTTTTATTAGTCAAACTATTTAAAAAGTATTTGACTTTATTAAATGAAGATCTAACTATGTGATCTACACAAAATCTTAACTGAAATGCTCAAAATTTTATTTATGGATGAAATGACAATAAAATAAATGAACATCATTTATAGACAATGGTTGTTTAAAATCAACTATATGTACGAAATTTAACGCTAAAAATTAAGTAATTATCACTCCCCCCTACTTGAACATTGCTAGTCCCTTAGCAATAAAAGTACTCAAAATGTAAGACTAGAAGATATAACATCTCATGCTAAACAGTCATCATGTAAAAGATTAATGTAGAGATATGTCTTTCCTAATTGTACGGGATTATGGCAAGAAATTAGTGCACGTGATAGCACACTTAAGAGTTCACATCAGCCCTTCTGATGCTCCTTTGTTTCAGCTAGTATTTGAGATTAGATCAATTCGAGGGAGAAGAAAAGAATTGTGAATAAGATCCTTGCTCAGTCAGGTCGGTTGTTTCTCTCAGTTCCATCCTGCCCATCTTCCTTGAGGATTATTTCTCTGAGTTGGGGACTTTTGTCCCTTTATTTGCACTTTGTGCACTCAGAATTTCTTTATTTCTTTTTCATCCACAATGCTGCACAACCCATCACTTTTCAAGAGTAGCGAGTCCAACTTTACTCAGATCCGGGGCATTTTTCATGGATATATTTTTCTTTTGCTTTTTGGCTTTTCTTTTCTTTTCTTTTCCTCTTTAAGGAAGATGAACAGTCAGGTTCCTTGATCACATACCTTCACTTCCTTCACAATTCACTTAAGGGGAGGGGAGAAAACCAATCACCTCTCTCCTACTAGCCTTGACAAAATTGCTACATTCGGGTTCAGCTAATCTAAGTGGCTGTGTAGTGTGTGTATGAAACTTCCTGCCATAAATCCTTACATAAGGTAGACAAGAGGTACATGTAATCATTTACTAGATGCTATCTAACATGGATGTTTGCAAAGGAGTGTGACAACCACAAAATTTTAATGGTTAAAGATCAGACACATAGTCTGTGAAATGACAAGCATTTTTATTCAAAGATTTATTTAAAGATGAAACATTGTGAAATTTTTATTTTTCTATGTACAAGCTAAGAATGAAATGAAGCATGGGTGGGGTGGGGACTATATGCATGCTTTATTCTACCTCTCCCCCTACTCCTATTTGCAAGAAAAGAAAGCAAGATAGAAAATTACCTGATAAGAAAATCTGTACACTTGGGTTGCCTCCCAAGAAGCGCTAAGTTTATCGTCTTCAGCCAGACGCAATTAGGCTTCACTTGGCTCATCTAGCTTGGTAGACTCAACTTTCAAGGAAGGCGGGTTTTCAAAAAAATGCTTTAACCTCTGCCATTAACAGTGGACGATTGTCCAGTTTTAGGATCAAGAATAACGACAGCGCCATTGTCATAGACTTTGACAACCATGTAAGGCCCATCCCACCGGGACTTCAATTTTCCCGGAAACAGACGAAGTCTAGAATTAAACAACCAAACTTTATCATGCACTTGAAAAGTTTTTCTATGAATGTTTTTATCATGGAATGCTTTGGCCTTGGCTTTATAGATCTTAGAACTTTCGTAGGCCTCATTTCTGAGCTCTTCTAGCTCATTCAGATGAAGGGTCCTTTGCTGACCAGCTTGGGCTAAGTCAAGATTGACTTGTTTAATAGCCCAATAGGCTCTATGCTCAAGTTCGACCGGCAAATGACATGATTTTCCAAAGACAAGCCGGTAAGGGGACATTCCAATGGGAGTTTTGAAAGCAGTTCGGTAGGCCCACAATGCATCATCTAACCTTTCTGACCAGTCTTTCCTATCAGGCCTAACCGACTTTTGAAGAATGTTTTTAATCTCCCTGTTTGATACTTCCACTTGGCCACTAGTTTGGGGATGGTAAGGTGTTGCTAGCTTATGGGTGATCCCATACTTCCTTAGGAGGGTCCTAAATTGGGTGTTAATGAAATGAGGTCCTCCATCACTAATGATTGCTTTGGGCCACCCAAATCTAGAAAAGATGTTTTTCTGAACAAATTTGATAACCACCTTATGATCATTGGTCTTTGTGGCTATGGCTTCTATCCATTTGGACACATAGTCAACAGCAACTAGAATGTATGTGTATCCAAAGGATGGTGGAAAAGGTCCCATAAAATCTATCCCCCATACATCAAAAATTTCTACAACCAAAATGGGGTTAAGAGGCATCATGTCCTCTTAGAAATATTTCCCATGGTTTGACATCTAGGACAAGCCTTACAAAATTGATGAGCATCCTTAAACAATGTGGGCCAGTAGAAACCAGAGTCTAAGACCTTAGCAGCGGTCTTCTTTCCTGAAAAGTGTCCTCCACAGGCGAGAGAATGACAAAACTTGAGGACACTTGGTGCTCACTCTCAGGGACACATCTTCTTATCACTTGGTCTGGTCCTATGAAAAATAGCTCCGGGTCCTCCCAAATAAAGTACTTGTCTCTAGCAAAGAATCTCTCTCTCTCATTTTTGGTCCAATCTCCAGGTACTCGTCCAATGACTTTGTAGTTCACAATGTGTGCGTACCATGGAGATAAAATGTTGGAGACAGCTAAAATGTGCTCATCTGGGAAAGCATCTCTAATGGGCATAGAGTCCGGGGCAACTATTCTAGACAAGTGGTCAGCTACCACATTCTTGGATCCTTTCTTATCATGAATTTCCAAATCAAACTCTTGTAACAATAGAATCCATCTGATCAATCTAGGCTTGCATCCTTTTTGGCAAGCAAATGCCTCAAGGCAGCATGGTCAGTGAAAACAATGATTTTGGCTCCTAAGAGATAAGATCTGAATTTCTCTAAGGCAAAAACAACAGCTAGGAGCTCTTTTTCAGTGGTTGTGTATCGAATCTGAGCATCATTCAATGTTCTGCTTGCATAATAAATCACCACAGATCCTTTATCAGTTTTCTGGCCCAAAATGGCACCTACTGCATAATCTGAAGCATCGCACATTATCTCAAATGGTAATGACCAATCTGGAGATTGTAGAATTGGAGCTCTGGTCAAAATGTCTTTTAATTCCTCAAAGGCTTTATGACAAGCTTCATCAAAAATGAATGGAGTGTCTTTTAACAAAGAAGTTAATGGCCTTGCAATTTTTGAAAAATCTTTGATGAACCTCCTATAGAATCCAGCATGACCAAGGAAGGATCGAATTTGTTTGACAGAGTTGGGAGGAGGCAATTCGGAAATGAGATTCACCTTGGCTTTATCTACCTCTATCCCTCTCCCTGAGACAATATGCCCTAAGACAATTCCCTCCTTAACCATAAGTGGCTCTTTTCCCAACTTAAGACAAGATTGGCATTAATGCATCTTTTGAGCACTTCAGTCAAATGGTCGAGGCACGAATCAAAGTCATTTCCAAACACAGAGAAATCGTCCATGAAGACTTCTAAGTAATCCCCAACCATGTCTGAGAAAATAGACAACATGCAACGTTGAAAAGTTGCAGGGGCATTGCACAGCCCGAATGGCATGCGTCTAAAGGCAAAGGTTCCAAATGGACATGTGAAAGTGGTCTTTTCTTGGTCATCAGGGTGAATAGCCACTTGGTTATACCCTGAGTATCCATCAAGGAAACAAAAGAATTTTTGGCCTGCCAGTTTCTCTAAGATTTGGTCAATGAAAGGTAAGGGGAAATGGTCTTTCTTGGTCATTGCATTCAGTTTACGATAGTCAATGCACACTCTCCATCCTGTAGCCAGCCTAGTGGGAATGAGCTCACCCTTTTCAGTTTGAATCACGGTTAGTCCAGACTTTTTAGGCACAACTTGAGTTGGACTAACCCACTGGCTATCAGAGATGGGATAAATAAATTCTGCATCCAGCCATTTGACAATTTCCTTCTTAACAACTTCTTTCATGTTGGGATTAAGTCTTCTTTGCATTTCGATTGAACTTTTGGCATTCTCTTCTAAGTAAATGCGATGTGTGCAAACTGAAGGACTTATCCCTCTCAGATCATCTATTGTCCAACCTATAGCTCTCCTATGACTCTTCAAAACATCAATCAATTTCCTTTCCTGCCCTTCCTCAAGATCACTAGCGATTATGATGGGCCATGTCTCATTCTCTCCTAAAAAGATGTACTTTAAATTGCAGGGAGTGGTTTTAGCTCAACCTTAGGAGGACACTCAAATGGAATTGATGGATCATTATCTTGAAATATGGAATTAATTGTCCTTCCTCTCCCTCAAACCCTAGAGCACAGGGTTGGTCTATTGCTTCTTCCACACAAGACTCTTCCAAGGTGTCTACCACTAGACAACTTTCTCCTTCATCATGATGCCTAGATGCCCTAAAAATGTTGATACTAACCCGCCTATCTCCAAATGATATATCCATCATCCCGTAGCACAGTTAATATTGGCTCTAGCTGTAAAAAAGGTCTACCAAGGATAATGGTGGACTGAGTCAAATCTTGGGGAGTGTTCATGTCCAAAATGATGAAATCGGCAGGGAAGTAACAATCATTGATTTTTACAATCACGTCCTCAACTAAGCCTTAGGAGTGGTGACAGAACGATCGGCTAGTTGGAGGACAACAGAAGTGGGTTTCAACTCTCCTAGCTTGAATTTCTCAAAAATGGCAGAAGGTAGGAGGTTGACACTGGCTCCCAAATCTAAAAGGCCACTCTCAAAAGTGACTCCACCGATGGTGCAAGGAATTAGTGGAGTGCCCGGATCTTTAAGCTTCTTAGGGAGTTGGTTTAAGACAATGGTACTCACAATTTCTGGGAGAATTATTGTTTCAGTTTTGTTTCTCACTTCACGTTTTGGAGTACACATTTCTTTTAGAAATTGGCATAGGCCGGCACATGCTTGATGGCATCAAGGAGAGGAATGTTGATGTGAACTTGCTTAAACAGTTCCAAGAGTTCTTCATTACCAGTGGATTGTTTTTTGGATTTTGGTTTTAAAGCTTCAGGAAAAGGAACTCTTGGGATGTAACAGTTTGGATCTTCATTCCTCTTGATTGTGTCTAGAGGTTCTTCATTTATTTTCTCTTTTCCCTTGGATTGTCTTTTTCAACATTTTCTTCAATTTCAATTTCATTTTTCATTTCTTTATCCTCATTGACATGTGTGGGTGAGGATTTGTCTGATTCTTTCCACTTCTTAAGGTAGACACAGTTTTTGCATTTTCTACTTGTGGGCCCCTAGCTGGGCAGGAGGATGATCCTGTTGTATAGGTTGGTTTTGATTTTGAGGTGCAGGAATGTTCTGGACAAAAGCTTGTTGTGGGTTCTGTGGTGGAGGTGCATTTTGTCTAGCAGGTGGTGGTCTGTACCCCTGACCCTGATGGTATTGCTGGTTCTGGTAGAATCCGGGAGGGTTGTTCCTTGGGTTTGCTATAGTTTGACTTGGCAATTGCCCACTTCCCTCCTTTGACATACATCAGCAATTTGGGACTCTATCCTTGCAAATTTTGTTGAAATTTTGATTTTGAGTTTGTTGTTCTTGCACAGTTTGGCATAGAGTCGCCATCATGTTTGGAGTTGGTTCATTTTATCATCCCAATTAGGTTGAGGAGGTGGTGGTTGATATGAAGGTTGTTGGAAATTTGTTGAGCAAATTGATTGGAATTTTGATTTCCTTGAATTGTGGAGGTTTTGAGTTAGAAGATTGGCCAAATCCCGAATTTTGATTGGGATAGGATTGACCGTACATGGATTGCTTAAAGGCAGGTTGGGAAACTTGTTCAGATTGATTTTTCCATGAAAGTTTGGGTGATTTCTCCAACCAGGATTGTATGTGTTGGAGTATGGATCATAGGAGGGTTTGTAGAAGCCTTGAGCAGCTTGGACTTGTTCCTGAATGAAAGGGGTAATTGGGCAGTAGTGGGACAAGCACTGGTGGGATGAGCTGGGCTAGCACACATAGCACAAGTTTCAGGTTGTTGAGAAAAATGGGTGTGGCTTGCCCAGTCAAAGAAATAATTGATCAAATTTTTGTTCCAACTTCTGCTCCAATCTTTGGTCAAGTCTAGCTATCAGTCTTCTACCCTAGAGTCTGGTTTCCCTCTTCCTCTTACTTCATACATCCCTGCCTTCTTCACAGGTCCTAACGCTCTCTCATAAGAGTAGAGTGAGGCATGATTGATAGAGTTCTCACTCAATGTTTCAAAAAGATTATGCCTCATCCTCACTCTTAGTCATGAATGCTCCCCACACGAAGCATCAACCATTTGCCTATTCGATTCTGTCAACCTTCATAAAAAGCTTGAACTATTGCCACCTCGACAAACCATGGTGGGGGCATTTCTAAGCAACTCCTTTAATCTCTCCCATGATTCATGCATTAATTCTCCCGGGTGTTGGGAGAATCCAGTTATTGCTCTTCTCATGGTGTTTGTTCGGCCAATCGGGTAAAATTTCTTTAAAAATCCTGCTGCATTTCTGGCCATGTTGTGATAGTTCTCCCTATGGTTCCCAACCAATGTTTAGCCTTGTCTTTTAAGGAGAATGGAAATAGGGTCAACCTTAAGGCATTTTCTGTGAAATTTTGGATCCTTACAGTGGAACAGATCTCTAGGAACTCATCTATATGCCTATAAGGGTCTTCATTAGGATTGCCATAAAAGGATGGCAACATCTGAATGGTTCCAGGTTTGATCTCAAAATGATTTGCCGGAATTTCCGGCCTAATGCAAGTGGCAGGTTGATAGTCAGAAGGAATGAAGTATTCCTTCATCTGTCTGGGTGCAGCTTCTTCTAAGTTTCTAGCAACTTGGTTCTGGTTTTGGTTGGCCATCCTATGGAAAAATCTTTCAATCTCGTCTATAGGTTGGGCCAAATCTAATTCTGGGAGCGTCTACCAAGCATGCACAGATAAAAAGCCTTCTATTTTTGATTTTTGAATTTTTTAAGATTTTTATTGATTTTTGATGAATTTTTAAACAAACACAAACAAACAAAACACTTTCAAATCAAATTATCCTACCACTAAGTGTTCCTTGGACTTATGTTATTTTCTCAAAATCAGATTTATACTTGCTTAAATCCAATCCTAACTCTTTTTGTACTGGCCAGGTAAGAGGTGGAGTAGAGGGAGGCCCCCCTTGCTTTCGCAAGGACCCAATTAAATAACCTCTAGCTCACTTAAGCGTAAGCTTTTTAACCTCTAATCCTAGACACCAGACTTAAAGAGAAGTTTTAGAATTAAGAAAGAACAAATCTAATTATGAACCCTAGGGCCAAGTCTACTGATTTTTATTGAAAGTTTAGGACAATGCAAGAATGTGAATTTTTTTGTGATTTTTGGGCAAAGGAAAGGGTGATGAAATCCCTCACCTTATCTTTTTATCTAATGGGTTAAGCCCTTAACAGTCTCAATTACAAATGTGAAGTGCAACAGATCAATTTCAAACAAGGGTTTTCTAATGCTAAGTCTAATGCATGAAACGAGAGAGAGAAATCTTACCTTTCCCCCGCTCTCTTCAATGCAAGAAAAAAATCAAATGACAATTAAAGTGATGAATGTCCTAAAACATGGGATTCTAATCTTGAGAGATGAAATTTTTATTTATTACAACAACGGCTAACATGAAAGAGCGATTTGGAAAATTTTTAGATTTTAAAATTTTTTAATTTTTATTTGGTTTTTAAACTGAATGAAATGAAAGTAAGAAAATATAAAGTGGTACTATAGACTAATGCCAAACCAATCAAACCACAAAGAGGCCAATTATTACATGCCAACGAGAAGAAATCTCTGTACATGCACAGAGAGTACATGAAAGCCTCACTACAAAGTTCACTCACACTCTTTCTATCTAAAATTCGGAATTAAAAGCAATTAAAAAAATTTCAGCAAGCTTCTCCTCCAATGGGCTTCAAATCTCCAAGCCCAAATCTCCAAGTCCCACTCCAAGTGTGCAAATCTGAAATGAAAGCCCAATAACAAGTCAAATGAAATCTCAAGGTAAATAAATCAAATTAAAGCAAATCTAAATCAAACTCTAATGCCTCCCCGGCAACGGCGCCAAGATGAACGCGCGGCATTGTTGCTTGTGCACTTCCGTTGTCTAGAGTTCCTTGCACAGATCAACAAGCCCACCTTCTCTAAACTGTCTCACAGATTTAAAATAGAAAAAGAGAACTAGCACAATGGTGAGAACAGGTCATTCCACAGGGAGGCTGAATAAAGTTCGACTTAAGAAACTGTTTCTGAATTAATTCCGTAAACATCCCCAATCAAATCCCTCACAACTCGACGGATCAAACACAATGAAAGGACAAGCTGAATTGAGAATGGAAGAGATATGATATCACTGTACCCTCACAGCTCGAGGGATCAAATTGGTAAACAGAAATCTTTAAAAGAAAACTTTCAAATCAATGTACCCCTAGAGCACAGGGGATGAACAATCAACAATTGTAATCCTCCACAAACACCGGACCGTATCCTCACAGCTCAAGATTCGGACAGAAAATAAGAAACAGAAATTTAAGTCGCTAAATCAGATTTCTATTGCTATTACTGAAGAACATGGAAGAAGACCGAATTAATGACTGGAAATCAAATCTATCAGACTCAGAAATCTTCGCGAAATTAGCTCAACTCTCTGCTATAACAGGAACATCGACTTCACCATTAAAACTCCAAATCTGCACTCTCTGAACTCAGTAGAAATGAGAATACCAAATTTCCTGAATTGATCTCCTTATCTCACAACAGCAAGACTAGAAGAAACGAAAACTCAGAAATCTGAATTTAAAACTCCCAAAAGTAGCAGAAGCAAAATTTCCTAGATCTGATCTTCCTAACTCAACCCCCCGAACCAACCAGTTAATCAGCATAGAAGGAAGAGGAAGGAGAAACCCTGTCTCCCAACCCTGCAATCGAACCAGAACAAGAACAAGATAATTTCCCAGAAATTCTAAACGCAGCTCTCGATCTCTGGGAATCCTCAAACTACCATCCTCAAGTAGCAGAATTATCCCAAGAATGCTGAACTCCTCTGGTCTCCGGAAGAACAGAAACAGAAATCAAAATCCTAACACATCCACTTGCGAAGCTCTGCTGAAAGAAAGAATTCAGAAAACAGAATGGCATTGGATTGAACTATCTAAACTAAATAATATATATATATAGAGAGAGAGAGAGAATTAACTAATGTACTGGATTGAATCATCTATGCACAGGAAATTGAAAATTACAACGCACTGGATCTATCTATATGCTAAACACAGAGGAAATGAAAGAAATGTTGACAACAACAGAGAAGAAGAAATCTCATACGAAGAACAAGAACAACCACCTAAATCCCGAACCCCAAAACCTCTGGAAAGAAAAGTTCACAGCAGTATAGAAGAACAGTAAACAAATTTTGAAACTCCCGAAATGCTGAACAAAGATCTCAAGCCTCACAGCAGATGCAAAGAAAGAATTCTAGAATCAAATTACAACTCTGGATCGACTTCTCAACACAGAAGAAAACAGAAACTAAATGCAGAAGAAATAATAGAAAATTTCCACTAGATTGAACTCTAAATAAGGAAGAAATGGGAGAATTCTGAACAAGAACATATACTAAACAAGAAAACAGGAACATTCTTAACAACTCAAAATTCTGAACTCCAGCCCAATCCTCACATCAGAACAAAACAAAATGGAACACTCGATCCTCCTCACTGCTCTGCTCAAACAAAGAAATTACAGAAGAATGGAACTAGAAATCCTAAGAAATTCCGAACCCCCCAGCCAACCCTCCGGAACACTCCCTCTCTGGCTCTGCTCAAAACGAAAATACAGAGAGAAGAAACAAAAAAAAAAATTCCTAAGCCTCCTACCAGCCAACCCGGAGATGAGGACCTCGGGTCCTTTTATAGATGCGGGCGCCTCCTCTCGAACTCCTCCTGCGCAAGCCTCCATCTCGTATTGGCCACCTCAGCAGGCCACGCACACGCCAGATCAGCAAGACCTCTGCATCTGCTCTGGCCAGCTCCGCACGAACCAGCTCTGCACGATCTCTGCACAGTTGGCCTCTATCCGGCCTTCTCAGCACCGCTCAGCACACCGCATGGCAACCCTGGCAGCCCAGCCAGATCCGGCCAGCACCACACCGAGCCGCCTCCATCTAGCTGCAAACCGCCATCGCACACAACACACCCGCCAGCCTGCATCGCCATGGTCAGCAGACCCCAGAGCTCCAGCCGCCTTGCGCCTCCACAGCACCCAGATCTGGCCTCCGCAGCCAGTTCCCTGGCCCATCTGCCACATCCGCACATACTCCAGCCCGCCAGCCACCATCGCACCTGGTCTTCAGCCTCCAGCGCAGCACACTCCCACCAGCCGCCTTGCCCTCCTCCATCACACCCCGCTCAGCCTCCGCCATGCCCATCTGCACCAGCCGCCGCCCCACACGCAGCAGCTCTGCTGCTTCAAGAAGCTTCTCCCCTTCTGTGGATAAAGTGAGAAAAATGGTTAAAAAATGGTTAAATGGGTATGGGGGTTGTGGCATTATGTGATTAAAAGAGGAGTGTTAAAAGTTTTTATTTATTTATTTAATGGGTTGGGGTATGTGGCAAGGTTGGATGAGAGATTGGTGTATGGAAGGGGTATGGTATTTAAGTAAATACTTTTTATTTATTTAACTAAGATTTAAAATTTGATTTATGAACTAATATTTACAAAAGATGACTTAAGAAAATGATTTATTTATATACAATGTAAATGAGAAAATATTTTTATTAGTCAAACTATTTAAAAAGTATTTGACTTTATTAAATGAAGATCTAACTATGTGATCTACACAAAATCTTACTGAAATGCTCAAAATTTTATTTATGGATGAAATGACAATTAAAATAAAATGAACATCATTTATAGACAATGGTTGTTTAAAATCAACTATATGTACGAAATTTAACGCTAAAAATATTTATACCCACCCACGGGCACCGCGACAACACGACAGGCCTACTACACGCCTGCCACCCTGACAGGTGTCAGACGACTAAACACCATAAAGCGTCGCGAACCTTTACCGGTTCGCTATACAAGACACGACGGACAACCCATGTAGGCCGACAACACCCCGACGCACCACGCGCGTCACGACATGATAAGTCGCGTCGGACACACCCGACGTGACACTAACATTCATCGCCCAGCCTATGCTCAGTGGCCATTCATCCCAGACGCCGGACGGAAAGCCGGGAAGCCGGGTCTTAAATTCTACTACCCTTAAAACAATTTCGTCCTCGAAATTGGGACAAGCCCAAAAGATCCCGAGGCAC
>JACBKR010005953.1:0-15363 GCA_014218235.1 Colocasia esculenta | reverse complement strand
CAATTATCATGTTGTAGTCACTGCAACAAGTTAGGACATATCATAACGACATGCCCAACAAGATATAAGAAATGGATAATAAAAGTAAAATCAATGATACTAACCCATCAGGACCCAAAAGAATTTGGGTACCTAAAACTTGATGTTTTTATTTCAGGTTAACCCTCGAGCATCCAAGTGGTATTTGGATAGTGGGTGCTCAAGGCACATGTCAGGAAACCAGAAGTTATTCTCTCATCTCCAAGCTGAAGAAGGAACAGTCACTTATGGAGATAATGGGAAAGGACATGATAGGCAGTGGCTCTGTGAATAACAAAGGAAAAACAGTCATAGAAGATGTGTTATTAGTCAAGGGATTGAAGCACAATCTCATTAGCATCAGCCAGCTGTGTGACAGAGGCCATCAGATCAAGTTTCAAGAGTCAAAGTGCAGCATACTGAAGGATGGAGCAGTCATCTTTGAAGCTAATAGAGAAAAGAATTTGTATGTGCTCTATCTTGAGGAACTCAAGGAACAAAACGTCTGTCTGGCAGCAAATAAGGATAATCTACTGAATTATGGCACAGACGACTAGGTCATTGCAGCATAGATGGCATGAGAAATTTGCTGAAGAAGAATCTTGTGGAAGGTCTACCTAGGGTCAGTGCAAAAATGATGGTGTCTGTAGACCTTGTGCTAAGGGAAAGCACACCAAGAGCTCCTTCAAGTCAAAGACGGTGGTGACCACCTCAAAACCCTTAGAGCTCCTTCATATGGATCTATTTGGCCAATGAGGACTACCAGTCTTGGAGGAAAGAACTTTGGATTTGTCATAGTCGATGACTACTCAAGATTCACATGGTATCATTCTAGATAGAGCAAATGGCACTTTCGAAAACTTTGTCAGTTTCACAAAGAAAGTCCAGAAAGATCAGAAGTTCAGCATTGTGTCTATCCGATCAGATCATGGTGGTGAATTTCAGAATGAAAAGTTTGCTAGATTCTGTGATGATCAGGGAATTGGCATAATTTCTCAGCACCAAGAACACACACAGCAAAATGGTATCGCTGAGAGAAAGAATAGAACCCTATTGGATATGGCAAGAACTATGCTCTCAGAATATGATCTGCCAAGATACTTCTGGGCTGAAGCAGTCAACACAGCAACTACATTATCAACCGAGTAATGATCAGGCCAATCCTGAAGAAGACTGCATATGAACTGTTCAAAGGAAGAAACCAAAGATCAGCCACTTCAGGACTTTTGGATGTCCTTGTTTCATCCACAACAATGGAAAAAGGGACATTGGTAAGCTGGATGCCAAATCAGATGAAGGCATCTTCATGGGGTACACCTCTAAACCCAAGCTATAAAGTATTTAATAAACGCACTTTATTAATTGAACAGTCTGTACATATTATTTTTGATAAAACTAACCCTTCCTTGAGAAAGGAAGAAGATAGTGATAATGATGATACAGATGAGCTGTCCAAGAAACTAAAGAATACATCAATTGAGGACAAGGATGATCCACCTCTGGAAGACATGCAACAAAAGAAATTACACATGAAAATCTTCCAAAGGAATGGAGACACAAGAAAGATCACCCACTCGAAAATATTATTGGTGATCCATCTGTAGGGGTAAGAACAAGAGGTAATGTAATCCCTGTGATTACCTAGCATTTGTTTCTCAAATAGAGCCGAGGACAGTCAATGAAGCTCTTTGTGATGAATCTTGGATATTAGCCATGCAAGATGAACTAAATCAGTTCAAGAGAAACCAAGTATGATCACTTGTTCCTAGACCATCAGACCATCCAGTCATTGGCACCAAATGGTGTTCATAAATAATTGGATGAAACTGGTGTAATCTTAAGAAACAAGACCAGATTGGTAGCTCAAGGCTATTCTCAAGAGGAAGGCATAGATTTCGATGAAACCTATGCACATGTGGCTAGACTTGAGGCCATTAGAATATTATTAGCATATGCATCAGCATTAGACTTAAAACTATTTCAAATGGATGTTAAATCTGCATTCTTAAATGGTTTTATAAAGAGGAAGTTTATGTGGAACAACCCCCGGGTTTTGATGACACAGAATTTCCTAATCATGTTTTCAAACTTCACAAGGCATTATATGGTTAAAGCAAGCACCTAGAGCCTGGTATGAAAGGCTTAGTTCTTTTCTTTTAAACATGGTTTCAGTAGAGGTCAAGTAGATAGTACTCTTTTCATAAAGTCAAAGGTCAAACACATTCTACTAGTTCAAATTTATGTAGATGATATATTTTGGTTCTACTGATGAATCCCTTTGCAAGTACTTTGAAAGTTGATGCAGAGAGAATTTGAAATGAGCATGATGGGAGAACTTAATTATTTCATTGGACTACAAATCAAACAAGGAAATGAGGAACTTGTTGGGTTGAGTGTGTTTTGGAACTTCCTAAAGTTGTAATTTAATGATATCCAATGAACATCACTCATACCTGATTTTGCTGATGACATACTGTGATATTGATGATGACATATTGTGATTTTAATGATGAGATATTGTTACATGTTGTGATTTTGATGATGATATGTTGAACATGTTATACATTTTATACATATCACAATAATGCTTAAACAACATGTTTTTGATGTTTAATATCTCATATTTTAATGATAATATCTTGTACTAATGGTTTATGTGTTAAATTTTCAGGTTCACACATTTTTGTCTTGGTAGTGTCGACACTAGATCAAAGCAGGTCGACACTAGTCACAGATTCCATGTCACGTCCCGAGAATTACGCAGCGGATATTAATAATAACAATTCGAGTCGATATCCCGAGACGTGGACAGTCGGCAAATAAGCCTCTAGCTAGCACGCACTAAAAGTGTATCAACACAACATCATAATAGGCCCAAATGTTGAACTCAATAAAAACTGTATTCAATTTCAACTCAACTTATAAAAATTGGAAACTAATACAATACTACTCAATAAAAAGGAAATACATTTACCCCTCACTTCCTACTACATATTCTAACTCTCAAAATAAACTACTATAACTAGACTCATATTTGGAACGCTCATCACTCGGATGCATTCCCATCCTCTGCTTGCTCTTCCTCTTGAACATCATAGTCACCTAGATTGGGAAAAAGGTAGGGGATGAGCAAACTAGCCCAGTAGGATTTATATCTCAATGTGCGGGCAATGATATAAGTGATTAACATTTCGGAACTAGGCAAGTACGATGAATGATATGCAAGTACGAATAAAACTCATTAAAACTGATATATATAAAACAAGCGGATAGAGTGAACAAGATAGAATAAGATTGTTAAACAAGATGCCAAGAAAGAATTAGCTATAGATCACTTGCACAAGCACGCAAGATTTCTCTTGATGTCAATGGTTTCCAGAAAGCAAGTTATCACTAGTAGCAATAAATGCAGGATGGCCATATCACGCAAGCAAGCAAGATTGCACAAGCACGTTCAAGTAACACTAATCAGGCACGTAGACACCAATGTACACCAAGAAAAGATCCATCAAGAATGTACACCAGGACACGTGTATGTGGTTATGTATCTAACATTCAACAAGCAAGAAAGTACTCCCAGCGCAGATGCAACGCCAGTAATCATTATACCCCATGGTTAACAGTATATTTATGACTCTCCGTCATTGGGGCTAGACTGGAGCCCTTGGACACACGCCGTGCCCTGTCAGCCATCTCATGTAAAATTTCAAATGTAGATACCCACAGTCATAAGTAATGGCAATGAGAGTTTCAATAAGTAAGCATGTGTAATGTCATGTTCATGATGATGATGAGAAGAAATAAATAAATTGAACATGATTCCATGAGGACAATGGTCAAGAGATAAATTTGACAGCTGAACGGTAGGATTTACAATTTAGTTCAATCTTTACATTAATGGCTTTAGTCTAGATTGTAATTCATACTCACGAGAACAAGAAGAGAAAAGAAGTGCACGCCCTTGATGTAAAGTGTGGAGTAATGTACGTGTGTCAATTCACAATCCGTCGGTCTCAAACTCTCGGAAAAAAACACTTAACGTGATGGCATGCATGAACAATGTATCTACTACATATGGGTTTACAAGATTTAAGATAAAATTATCATTTAAAGCAAGCTAGAATGGTAACAAGAGTAAATCACAAGTTTCATGTATGATCATATCATTAAGAAAGCAATTAGAATAATTTATGTAATTAAGGATTTTTCAATGGGTAAACACTTTTAAGTCATTAAATAGACATTATGTAATGAACAAACCAAGACATGCAATATTTTGCAAAGGTAGTGTCGACACAACCCATGCTGGTGTCGACACCATGCTTCAAACATAAAGCAAAAACATGAAAAACTGGTCAAGTAGTGTCGACACTAGTCCAGGTGGTGTCGACACAGTGCATCAAAACAAGGCAAAAAGGTCAAGTAGTGTCGACACGAGATCAAGTAGTGTCGACACTAGAGACAGGTTCCAGAAAACCATCTGGAAAACATGGGACAGTGTGTCGACACAAGATGAGGTAGTGTCGACACTAGATCAGCTTCCCAGAACTTTCTGGGTCAAACTGGGACAGTGTGTCGACACAAGATGGGGCTGTGTCGACACTAGATGCTTTCCCAGAACACTTTCTGGGCTGTTTGGGACAGCAGGTCGACACTAGCCAGGCTGTGTCGACACTAGTGGCTTTCCCAGAACAAAACACATGGTCAGGTGTAACCAAAAACATGTCTCATGCAGCGATCACTTCTACTCTTATAACTCTCTAACGAATGACATTGGAGACAAAACGTTCAACACAAAAGATGAAGAGGACAGCTAGTAGAAGAACTTTGATGTTGAGGGTTTTATCTAATTCGGTCTCAAACCCTGAGAAAACATATGAATAACAGAAAGTCAAGTGTAGCCAGAAATCCCAGTTTCATGCAGTGACTCTCTTCCCACGCCTGTAACTCTCTAACCAAGGACTTTTGGACACAACGTCAAACATAAAAGATGATCATGAATTCAATTAGAAAAACTTTTATGAAAGAAGTTTAGTCAAATTCAGTCTTGAATCACATGCATATAAGACGAACGGGAAAAACCCTAACAGTGCGCGACTTTGGAAAATACGAATAGTTCAAAATCTACTCAATGAAATTCGATGAAACCAGTGGGATATGAAAGTTAACTTGATGCACTACACATTGGCATAGGATATGTTAAGGTTTGGCCCGAGAAAACCTACCTTATGGGTTGAAGAAGTCTCGTTTGTCCAGAAAACTCGAGTTCAGACCACTCGGAGGAAAACGCTTACTGCTCCGTGTACCTGCATGGAATTTGAGAATTCCACTTGAGTTAGTACGTAGACTTGACCCTCTTTCCAGGGGTATAAGCCTTGCAAGGTTTGGTTTAGGTTTGACCTACCTTTGGTCGACTTCAAGATGATGGTCTGCACAGGTCGCAGCAGACGAAACAGGGGAAGAAGAACGACTTGGTGTGGGTGATCTCCTGCTCTCCAGCCACCAAGAACTTCTCTACACGACCCCAGCAAGTTCTAAAACTCGTTCCTAGGGTTTGGTGAAGAGTATTTAAGCAACCATGGTGTTTTAGGAGTCCTATATAACTAGGAAAGCTAAGCTGCGGTTTTGACAGGGCAGTTTCCTATCTTTTGAGGATTCCTTCCTCCCTTAGAGTGTGTGAGGCTTTAGGAAACCTCCCACCATAGATAGGCACGAATTGGGTTGCCAAGAATGCATGATTGCATCCCAATCCAACTCAGATTGCCTCTTCCTAATTTCAGCCTAATTAAAGTTACGAATTTCCCGCATTTTCTAGCTTCTTTCATTATGGGCCAAATGATGTCCATTGACCCAATTATGATATTGGGTCCTTAATATATAATGTTGGAAGTCCCTCCAACACTTTTATTTAAATTTGATTCCTTTTATACTAAAATTTTCGGGGTGCGTACTATTCCAGAAGGGCAGGTCGACACTAGATCAAAGCAGGTCGACACTAGTCCCAGATTCCAGAAGGGCAGGTCGACACTAGTCCCAGATTCCAGAAGGGCAGGTCGACACTAGATCCAGTTTCCAGCAGAACAGTTTTGCAGAAATGGGACAGCAGGTCGACACTAGATCAGGGCAGGTCGACACACTCCGGCTGAAAGTCAAAATCGTGAATTTCTCTGTACACGTGGCTGCTTAGGATTTAAGGGATTTGACCTAGGTTTCCGTGCCCATGCACCCCAAGGCACTTTATGGACATATGGGGCTATAAATACCCATGTTCCTTGTACCCTAAAGGAAAGAGAGTCCATACACTACCAGAAGAAGCCTTTTGGCGGCCAAAGGGGTTCTCCAGATCTGTCTCCATCTCCAGAAGCTACAAGCCATCCTTTCAAGAGGAAGGACAAGGGAATCAAGGGGAATCCCTGGAGAGAAGGTTGCTGTCCAAGGCAAGGGAGCAGATCCAACTGAAGAGGCTCAGGAGAAGAAGGATTTCTGGCATTTCAGATGCCATCAAAGCAGAGCATCGCCAATTGAGGAGAATCTCCATCGATTTCCATCAAGCTCTCAATTGAAGCGTCTGCAAGGCCTCTTCATCGAAGAACACTCTTTCTACATCTATTTGCTTTATCTCAGAGTTTGTTCTTCCTTATTTCGTCAATGAGATTTGTGCATGAAGTCTGTACAAATTTCTATGTACGAAACTGTCTTGAATCAGATCATTGCTAGAGGATCTGATCTCTTTTGTGTTTGATCTAGCTTTTGTACTCTGAGCCGTGGAGCTCTGGTTTGTGAGTCGTCGCACTCACTGTGTGGCTTGAGCCGTCGTGCTCAATTTGGAGTCGTCGTACTCCGGTTGTTGTTTGAGCCGTCGTGCTCAGTTTGGAGCGTCGTGCTCCAGGTGTTTCTGAGTCATCATGCTCAAGGGTGTTTGGAGTCGTCGTGCTCCAGTGTGAGTTGTACTCAAGGTTTTGAGTAGTGTGGCCTCACTGTGTGAGGGGTGGACGTAGGAGTCACTGGAGGTGATTTCCGAACCACCTAAAAATCTTATGTGCATTGGTTTGAATTGTGATTTGCCTTTGTATCTCGCTAGATGCATGCATAGGGATTTCGTTCACACTACTAATTGATTTGCTCACACACACTAATCACACTTCAGATCAGTAAATTGTTTGGGTGATTTGATCTCTGATTCGAAGTAATTTTAAATTGCTTAAGCTTCCGCGTTAATTGGTGTTAGATCTATTCAACCCCCCCCTTCTAGATCTGATCCTTCTACCCATCCGATCCTAACAATTGGTATCAGAGAGGGTTAATGTCTGATTACTGATCTGATTTGATTGCTTCTGTTTGATCTCTGTGTTAATTGCTTGAATTGTTTGCATGCTCTTTCACCATCTCATTCTAATTGATGGATTCTCGAGGATTTGTAGCTGAAGGTCATTCCATTAATAGACCACCATATTTTGATGGGTCTGATTATTCATACTGGAAAAATCGCATGCAAGTTTTTCTTAGGGCTCAAAACTATAAATTTGGAGGATAGTTGAAGTGGGTCCTTATGAAAATCATGAAGACGAGGAGAATTGGACTAGAGAGCAAATTAGGAAAGCTACTCTTAATTACAGTGCCATGAACATGCTTCAGTGTGCAGTCCACCCTAAAGAATATTCAAGAATATCCATGTGTAAATCTGCTAAAGAAATGTGAGATAAACTTGAATTAATGTATGAGGGAACATCTCAAGTTAGGGAAATCAAAGCAAACATGCTTGTTTCTGAATATGAGTTGTTTATGATGAAATCTGATGAATCGATTTTGAAATGTTTGCTAGGTTTATGATAATTGTCAATGGACTGAAGGCATTAGGTAAGGAATACACTGATGCTGATCTGGTAAGAAAAACCTTGCGCTCTCTATCATCTGTTTGGCACACAAAGGCTACAGTGATTGAAGATTCTAAGGATTTATCCAAAATCTCCTTGGATGAACTCATAGGATCTTTAATGACTTATGAAATAAATCTGAAGAGAAATGAAGAACACATGCTTAAAGCTAAACCAGTAGCACTTAAGGCTTCATCAAGCAACAAAGAGAAAAATCAAGAAACATCAAGTCTGATGAGTCTGAGTCTAATGAGGATGAACTTGAAATCATGACTAATCAATTCAGAAAATTTCTAAAATCAAGAAGAGGATAATTTAATGGAAAGAAAAAATATTCTTCTAGTAAAAGGAATGCTTCTTCTTCTTCAAATTTAATGACAGCAGAAATCAAAAAACTGATGAAGATATTGTTTGCTACAGGTACAACAAGATAGGACACATGAAGGGTGAATCTCCTGAGATCAAAAAGGACAAATACAAGAAGAAGAACAAATTGAAGAAGCCAAAAGCCATGATTGCAACTTGGTCGGATGAAGACCAAAGTGAGGATGAAGAAGAGAACTCTTCAAGTTCAGCAAATGAGGAGTTATGCTTTATGGCCAACAGTAGTGATGGAAAGGATTCACAAAGAAAAGGAGCAAAAGAAATTCACAAGCACTCAATGGCAAAGAAGAGCTTCAATGAATCCAGAAAATCAACATTTCAAAAGACTTTGGCTCTAACAGCATATTCCATGAGCTCAGAGCATTCTGCATCCTCTTCAGAACACAAGAATTCAAATGGATCTACAAGGTCAGGTATGTCAATTCCAGATCCATTTATGCATTCCAATCTGATTCTGATGCAGATGAAAGCATGTCTCATGTTGAATTGATTGAATTCTGTGAAAAGATGCAAATCTTAATGCAAAGCTGAACACTAAAAATAAGGATTTGAAATTGACTTTAAAACATTGCACAAAGAAAGTGAAAAATTGAAAAATACACTTGAATTGCTCCAAAATAATGATAAGATCTTTCAGAAGAAAATGAGAATTTGAAAAATGAAGTGAGAAATTAATTCTGAGAAAGAGAATTTGGAAGATGAAGTTCAGATCTGTGAAACTAAACTGAATGGATTGAAAGAAACCATGAGCTATTTAAATCAAAAGTCATGATCTGGAAAATGAAAAAGAAGAATTGATTGATCTCAATAAAAACTTCAATTTGATAATGATCAATTAAACAAACAGATTTCTAACATGGCTCATGATCATCAAATAAATGAAAGATGCAAACAACTTGTTGAAGAAAATCATCATCTAAAAAGGAAGATTGAATGCTTGTTCCATGACAAACCATTGGACAATGAATGTAGCAATTTGAGTAATAAAATTGCCAATTGAAAAAACAAATTGCTCAATTTGAAAATGAAAAGAACAAGATGAAAATAGTTTGGATGTCATGCTGAATAAACTTCAAATTTCAGAAAAAAAAGTTGTTGCATTAAAAGCTGAAAAACAGAAGCTTCAACATGAATTGAAGACACTACAAACACAAGTCTTGCTTCTGTGAAAACTAAAAAATAAAAAGAAAACCACAATAACATTTGTTAAAGCTGCTGCGAACAAGAACACTTCTAATTCTAATGAAAACTAGTGAAAGTTCTTGTTCAGAAACAGATGAAGAAAAAGAAGAATGCTACTGTCAAGAAATCATCTACGTCCTCCATCAGTCCAAAGGGCTCCAAGGCAAGTTCAAAATTCACATCATGCCAAGAGTCATCAAAAGGTACCTCCTTCTCCTCATGGTAAGCCTCCTCACATGAAAAGGAGATTCCAGCAAATGCATACATGCCAAGGTAAGTACCAGGTAAAAAAATGCTCTCATTTGCTTTAATTGTAATAAATCTGGTCATCTTGCCAAACATTGCTGGAATAGAAATCAAAATTTCAATAAACATACCAAATCAGTCCAATGCTTTCATTGTCATAAAATTGGTCATATTTCTAAGGACTGTTGGTACAGAAATGATTTTGTTGTGCATGCTCAGAAATTCCAGTCTAATGCACATGCTCATACACATAGGAATAAACATCATGTTCATACTGAAAATGTTCAGAAACTCCATGTGTATAGGCATAGAAATGTTGCACAAAATTATTTTGTTTCTGCTCATATTAAAAATCCAAAAAATAGAAAACTTCATGAAAACATAGATGCATTGATCAAGGCAAAAAGAAAATCTGGAACTAACTCTGCTCATAGTTCTATCAATGAAAGAAATACATCTATACAAAAATTAAAGCATTTGGATTCAGAAATCTTTGTTGCAATCTAACATTGATTTCATTGCAGGACCCAAACAAGTGTGGGTCCCAAAACCAGCTTGATCAGCAAGCTGAGAAGTCTTGCAGCCATACATTGTAAATGGATTCAGGATATTGCTGTGCAAGGCTAGAAATGATTGGAGAACACAGTAAAATCTTTGAAAAAGAAATGAAGACCATTCAGGTAAAACTTCTTTATTATCTAATTTTGAATTGCCTGAATTGAAACAAATGTTAATTTTTATCTGAAAAATGAAAATGTGTTCAATGCTACTCTCAATAATGAACTTTGTGTCATAACAATTGGAATCATGTTTGTGTTATCATGCATGCTTAACTGTTCCCATGAGTCTGTGTGCATACTAACTGCTTTGACTTCTTGGTATATCAAATGATGACATGTGAAAAATAAGTTATACTGTTGGAAACTATCATATGCGTGAGTAAAATACTCCGCCAAGTACCAAAAGTCATGTTATGCTTAAAGCTAATTGTGCTCATAATCATGTGTGAATTGCTTGCTAACTTTTTCATTCCATGCACATATTAAGGGGGAGTAAATTTGAAAAAGTATATAAAAATATTTTTCAATAAATGCAATGAATTTCATGCTAAAAAATAAAGTGTAATTGACCCTTTTTGCAGTGACTATGTGGTATATCAAATGGTGAAATGTGAAAGGACAAGTTAGGCTTGTCTGGAAACTATCATCATGCGTGAGAAAAATTCTCCGCCAAGTATCAATAGTCTTTTCTGCATAAAGGTGATCAAGCAAAATGAAACTCTCAAAAACTTTATTTTGAGTCTTTGCAAAATTCTTCTCCTTCAATAAATTGCCTGTTGATATATGCTTGATCATGTTCATACTCTTTCTGTGCAAATTGCTTGGAATGAACATATCTGAATTGCTTAAATGATCATTTCATATCATGCATATCTTGGGGGAGTGAATTCGAAAGAATCTTTGAGTGAAATGCTGGAGAAATATTCTGTCATATCTGACTCATCATCAACTCCCATTCAGTTTGTTGACAAATATTCTTGCTCATAATCCTCACTCTCACATTGCATTGACATTCTTGGTATATCAAATGGTGATTTAAGAAAGACAAGTCAGGCTTGTCTGGACACTTTCACTATGCATGAGTATATTTCTCCGCCAAGTATCAAGAGTCTTGTATGCAATTGTTGAGGGGGAGTCATTGTCATATCTCTTGACCTTACTTGTCTATCTTGAACCCCAAATTCATCAGAATTTTTGAGTCCTTGTGCTATTTTCTTATGAGAGAATTAAGACATTGAAACTAAACTCATTGTGCATTTAGTTTAATTTCAAAGATTCAGTATCATTTCAAGGTTAAACAATCATAATACTGAATGTTTTTAAAATGATTTGCAAAATACTGATATAGGCACATGAGTGGCTTTAATATTTCACATGTGTATGTTTAAGCTTTATTTTTACCACATGTTAAGAATAATTTTTCTAAATTCATAGTCATGACTTTTCTGGTCAAAGCAAAAATATTCCTGTAAAATGTCAAAAGAAAAATGATCAATCTGGAAAGATACAAACAGAGCAATGCAAATGCTTGAACACTGAGTAACCGGGCCATTTCACCTAACAAGTGATTTGTTTCGCGTCAAAAAGTGGAAATCAAAATTTTCAACTCTGTATAAGAAATGAAAGTTAAACCACTGAGTAATCAGGAGGTCTTGCATCTGATCAATGTGATTTTCTTGCACTAAAAAGTGAGATTTAACTAATTTATTATTGTATTCTTTCCTAGTGAAAATTGAAGGAAAATCAAAAGGACAGGATAGAAAAGCTTAAGACCTTAATTAAGTTCATGTTTACTGTGCTTAGACCTATTATTCAACATTGTGTTAAACTTAAAGCTCCTAACATCCTTGTTAAATACTTCTGCTCACTCATTTAGGTCACTTTATTTCACATTTGCATCATTATTTTAACCACATTCAGCTCATTATTATTTGCTATTCTTTGTGTTGAGTGTGTCTTTGTGATTAAACTTTGTTGCACAATAACAAAACCACAATAATATCTCTCATATGTCAATATCATTTTACCTCATTTATTTTGATCATTTCTGACATTCCTTCCCCACATTTCATCTCTTGGTCTCCAACCATCTTTGTTTCTCTCTCTTGTCTATCCTTTTGATGCTGTCAAAAAGGGGGAGAAAGGCACACATCAAAAAGGGGGAGAAAAGGGCCTTCCAAAAGGGGGAGAAAAGGCTTTCAAAGGGGGAGAAAGTTCTTTAAAGGAGAAGGTCAAAGTGTGTATATGGTCAAAGGGGGAATTATTGCAGTCAGGGAGTCAAGATATTGGGAGATTGTGCATATGTTTTGTCATCATCAAAAGGGGGAGATTGTTGGGTTGAGTGTGTTTTGGAACTTCCTAAAGTTGTAATTTAATGATATCCAATGAATCACTCATACCTTGATTTTGATGATGACATACTGTGATATTGATGATGACATATTGTGATTTTAATGATGAGATATTGTGACATGTTGTGATTTTGATGATGATATGTTGAACATGTTATATATTTTTACATATCACAATAATGCTTAAACAACATGTTTTTGATGTTTAATATCTCATATTTTAATGATAATATCTTGTACTAATGGTTTATGTGTTAAATTTTCAGGTTCACACATTTTTGTCTTGGTAGTGTCGACACTAGATCAAAGCAGGTCGACACTAGTCACAAATTCCAGAAGAAGGGCAGGTCGACACTAGATCAAAGCAGGTCGACACTAGTCCCAGATTCCAGAAGGGCAGGTCGACACTAGATCAGGGCAGGTCGACACTAGATCCAGTTTCCAGCAGAACAGTTTGCAGAAATGGGACAGCAGGTCGACACTAGATCAGGGCAGGTCGACACACCGGCTGAAAGTCAAAATCGTGAATTTCTCTGTACACGTAGCTGCTTGGGATTTAGGAGATTTGACCTAGGTTTCCGTGCCCATGCACCCCAAGCACTTTATGGACATATGGGGCTATAAATACCCATGTTCCTGGTACCCAAGGAAAGAGAGCCCATACACTCCAGAAGAAGCCTTTTGGCGGCCAAAGGGGGTTCCAGATCTGTCTCCATCTCCAGAAGCTACAAGCCATCTTTCAAGAGGAAGGACAAGGGAATCAAGGGGAATCCCGGAGAGAAGGTTGTTGTCCAGGCAAGGGAGCAGATCCAACTGAAGAGGCTCAGGAGAAGAAGGATTTCTGGCATTTCAGATGCCATCAAAGCAGAGCATCGCCAATTGAGGAGAATCTCCATCGATTTCCATCAAGGCTCCTCAATTGAAGCGTCTGCAAGGCCTCTTCATCGAAGAACACTCTTCTACATCTATTTGCTTTATCTCAGAGTTGTTCTTCCTTATTCGTCAATGATTTGTGCATGAAGTTCTGTACAAATTTCTATGTACGAAATTGTCTTGAATCAGATCATTGCTAGAGGATCTGATCTCTTTTGTGTTGATCTAGCTTTTGTACTCTGAGCCGTGGAGCTCTGGTTTGTGAGTCGTCGCACTCACTGTGTGGTTTGAGCCGTCGTGCTCAATTTGGAGTCGTCGTACTCCGGTTGTTGTTTGAGCCGTCGTGCTCAGTTTGGAGTCGTCGTGCTCCAGGTGTTTCTTGAGTCGTCATGCTCAAGGGTGTTTGGAGTCGTCGTGCTCCAGTGTGAGTTGTACTCAAGGTTTTGAGTAGTGTGGCCTCACTGTGTGAGGGGTGGACGTAGGAGTCACTGGAGGTGATTTCCGAACCACCTAAAAATCCTCTGTGCATTGGTTTGAATTGTGTTTGCCTTTGTATCTCGCTAGATGCATGCATAGGGATTTCGTTCACACTACTAATTGATTTGCTCACACACACTAATCACACTTCAGATCAGTAAATTGTTTGGGTGATTTGATCTCTGATTCGAAGTAATTTTAAATTGCTTAAGCTTCCGCGTTAATTGGTGTTAGATCTATTCAACCCCCCCTTCTAGATCTGATCTTCCACCCATCCGATCCTAACAGAACTCACATCTGTCAAGCAAAGTCAACAAAAAACTCTTGAAGAAATTTAGATTCGATAATGTTAACCACTGTCAACACCAATGAGTACATCAACAGATGACAGTGATAAAGATGGTAAGAAGTAGATCAAAAGATCTACAGAGGTATGATTGGGTCATTACTTTACTAACAGCTAGTAGACCCATATTCTATTTAGTGTATGCATGTGTGCTAGGTATCAGGCCGATCCTAGAGAATCACATTTAATTTCTGTGAAAGAATATTTAGATATTTAGCAAGAACTCATGACTTAGGTCTGTGGTATCCAAAATGTTGTGAAATTAACTTAGTAGGTTATTCTGATGCTGACTATGCTGGATGCAAATTAGATAGAAAAGCACCAGTGGTGTTGTCAATTTCTTGCAGGATGTTTGATATCTTGGTCTTCAAAGAAACAAAATTCAGTGGCACTATCTACAGCTGAAGTTGAATACGTAGCTGCTGGAAGTTGTTGTACACAACTCTTTATGATAAGCAACAACTTGAAGATTTCAGATTAAACATCAAATCCATCCCACTGTTGTGTGACAACACCAGTGCCATTAATCTCACCAAGAATGCAGTTCAACATTCAAGGACCAAGCATATTGAGGTTAGATATCATTTTATTCGTGATCATGTAGCAAATGGTAATATTGAAATATCTTTTATTGATACAAATGGTCAGTTAGCAGACATTTTCACAAAAGCCTTACCCAAGGAGATTCACATCTCTTAGAAGGGAATTAGGCATGTGCAATTTGTGAAAAAGGTTCTGTTTAAAACTGGCACATTAAATTTCAGAATTAAGTAGTTTTTCCTCCATGGCTTTAAGCAAAAGAAATTCAAATTCCTTTGTAACCGCTCTCTCATTGAAGTCGGTTTGAATAGTCAAACTCTTTTGTCTTCTTCTGCCGCCTTTTGGCGCCTCACTTTCCACAACGCATTAATTTATTCCAAAAAATTGAATGAGATAACGATTCATATCTCGTCTTCAACCTTTTCCCTCTTTCGTCTGGACGCTCAAGCCGATGCCCTAGCGATTTCGACATCGACTCTCTGCTAGTTTTTGAAGCCTCTCTCCTCTTCCCG
>JACBKR010005952.1:0-14432 GCA_014218235.1 Colocasia esculenta | reverse complement strand
GTCACAGTTTATCTCTATTACAAATATTGTTCCTTAGTGTTTTGTTTATCTCTATGGCATATATCTTCATATGTCTATTGCTTATATTCTAACATCTATATGAATGTACTTACTATTTCTTCATGTATGTAAATATGGCAGAGATGGGTATACTCCCCGATCTTGTAGATATTTCTGTATTATATGTAAAGGAGGAACATAAATCACAAATGGTGTATAGTGGTTAGGTATGTGTTATTATTATAACTTGTATTTGTGATTTCTGAATGGTCATAAAAGTATTTTTATCGTCTAAATGCAAATTACATGGCAAAAAGCATTTCATCGTCTTCACCATTAGGCAGCTAAACTGCATATAATGCTAGCAACCTGGTACCACACTAAAGTAAAGAAGTCCTTTTTGGCCGTTAAGAAGCTGTTCTTTGCAGCCATTTTATCAAACAACTAGGATTTTCTTGTTAGTCAGTGCAAAGTGATGTAGAACAAATATTAGTTTTTTGTTAGAGTTATTATAACAATTTGGATGACTTGCCAATCTGGTTTCCGATAGAACTTCATAGTTATATGTTGACTTACATATAAATAGAAAGAAAGAGTAGCCAATGTATTCTTCTTTCCAAGTTCCATGTGCATCTTATTTTTCCTCCCTTCTATCTCTCTCTCAATTGTAGTTCCCTCTCCTAAATTTATCTTTCACACTATGATTGTAAAATCATGGTGATTCGGTCTCCTTTTTTTTCACACCATGATTAAAAAAAAAATGTGACCTTCATTTGTTCACACCATAATTGGTTTTCACACCATGATTGTCCCTATGATTGTAGTTTAGTGCGAACTGCCTTTTTTTTTATAACCTTAGGAGTTGGTGTTGGTAAGACCGACTAAGAGTCGATATTGCCAATGCCGACACTGATGTTGTATTACCAACACTGACACTAGTATCAGGTTTGGAAAACCAGATTTTATTGTGTGTATCGCCACAACTGATTCCCAATCACCAACTAGCCGACGTGGCAAGTTTGGTGATAGTTTGGGAAAATTTTATGCTTAATTTAATAACAAAATAATAAAATAGAATCATTTTAATAAAAACTCTTTTGTTAGTAAAAGGATGATATATTTGATATTGATAACCAGCATGGTGTTTGTACTATTTTGGTTATAAGAACAGTATATAATTTCTTATATAAAAAACTTATATGAATAGCCATGCCATTGTAGTTCTCTAGAGATAACAACCTTTCAATAACCAAACCATGGTTGGATCTATACTTGTGGTTGTTTTCTTAAACCATAGCTTAATATGTTTGTTGTTAGACTCTAAGAAGTTATAAGCGAGAAGGAATGGGAGAAAGGAGGCAGGTGTGACCACCCTCTCCCCACTGGTGCATCCACTTGTGGGATAAGGGGGGAAAATCGGAGGAGTGGGGAAGAGTCACCCCCTTATTTGCCACTCATATCAAGAAAAAAGGGATTTTTACAACTGGCCCCCCTCATCATCCCATAAGTAGAGAAAAGGAAAATATATATCTCCCGTCTGGACGGACAGCGAAGTCTCACTAATTTTTTGTCTTGATTGCAAGTCTCAGAGACTCGCACCACTAGAGTTGTTGTCTACCTAGGCCTAGCATATGGGGAACCAGTCGAGAGCCTAACATTCCCCCACCCTACCCCCTCAAAAAAAAAAGATTTTAAGCTAGCCTCACGTACTACCTACCTACAAAGGATAAATGAGTTTTAATCTAACCCCTCTTGCCACCTCATACTAGAAAAAAGAAGGTCTTAAATTGGTCTTCTCGCCTCCTCATATCTAGAAAAAGGTAGGTCTTGATATGGGCCTCTTGTGACCTTATACATGCAAGATGCAGGTCTTGAAGATATTATTTTTGCCACTCATATTTAGAAAAGATGGGCCCTGTATTCTTGCCATCTCATATTTGAAAAATGTAGGCCTTGAAGCTAGCCGTCATACCACCTCTTTTTGGAATGAGGCAGTGGGCCCCCTTCTCTCTCACATGAGAATAAAGAAGAAGAAAAAAAAGGGGAAAGAATTGACCTCTTTTATATGCCACCTATATCCCAGAAGATAATCAAAGGCAAGGGATAAGAAAAGACTTTAAGAGGAATTTATGCCCTCTTAATGGCAAAACTCAAGAGGCCAATCCTCTAAAAAAAATTTATTTGTTCAACATATTTAATTGCTCTTTTTATGTCATATAATACATAAGAGAAATACTTATTGTAAGACACTTGTTATAATAAAAGTTGATGTGGAGTACTTTAATCTTATTGGTGAGAGTCAGTGTCGCCCGCCACCGTGGACTCGTTTACCCTAGTAGGAACGTAAGACATGGATTTCTCTGACGTGAGCCCGTGGATGGTATAACCTATTGGTCATGTGGAGGCGAGCCCCTGGTGGATAAGTATGTTGTACTATGTAGATTTTGATAATCATAAAACACTAGCTACGTTAATAAATTTGGATGATTAATGTGGGTCTAATATATGATGGTTTTATATTTATATTGAGGGTCTAATGTGTGTGCTAAGTGTACAGAAAATAAGATAAGATTGGTATGTGTACATGGTGAAGGCTAGGTAGGACTGATAGCCAGAAGTCAGAATCCTAAAACTGACAATCGGTCAATCGAACTCTACAAATCAGTCGACCGACAGAGGATAGCTAGAACTGGCAACTGCAAGATAGTCGATCGAACCCTAATTATCTGTCGACATATCCCTTCCAAACACAAAAAGGTAGCTAAGTTTCAATCGGTCGACCGAACTCTATGTTTTAGCTAATCGATCTTCCCAACGCCCGACCATCAGCAACTCAAGACCAATCGATCGATTGAACTTGATACTCGGTCGACCGATCTAGGCGTCCAAAGAACACCATGATTAGGTTTTCGACAAATAATCGACCGACTAGAGAAAATTGATCGACTAGTTATGACAACACATTTTCACAAATCTTAGAGGACTCTTTCCTCCATTAAGATTCTTGCCAAGATCTCATCCTAGACATGGTCTTTTGAACTTGTGCTATAAATACAACATGTTCTCATGATTTGGGACATCTCTCCATCCGTCCTAAAGATCTCTTGATGCCCTATAAGTCAGAACGAGGGTTTGCTATCCTGGAGAGAACTTGCAGAAACTGTGAAAGTGTAGAATCTTGGAGGACAAGTTATGATATGTCCTAAAGTGTTGTTCATCATTAGAAAGGAGTGGACTTTGTGTTCCAAAGAGTGCATCTACATCTTGGAACATTCTACATCGACATGTTCATCAAGTTGATATCGTTGGATGGAGACGATCACAAAGTCTGACCTTCGTGACAGGGGGAATCAATACTTTAGTGTTTACTCTTTACTCCTCTTGTTTTGGGCTTATGTTCATATTAGAACTTGTGTTGTCGTGTGTTGTGCTCGGGCTGTGAGCACATTGAGTAGGTTGTCTTGTCCTAAAAAATGAGGTAGGGTTGGTGTTGTTCCCGTGAAATAACTGTGTGGTTGGGTCAATGTCATCCCAAAAAAACAACCATGTGGGGAGGGTTTTGTAACTTGTACTCAAGAAACAAGTTAGTGTGGGCTCCACAATTGTAGGGGTTGGACGTAGGCACATACTGTAACATCCAGTACGTTTCGGATCGTGGTTTACCGGGTTTAGGGGCAGTGTGTGGCCTATTGTGTAAGATCTAGGAGGTCTGTGTGTTTTTATAGGTATTCTGGTTTCAAGCAGGAAGCTGTGGGGTTTGGGCCTCCCTGCCAAAACAGCTTCTGGGAGGCTCACTGAGAACGCGTCCAGACAGAACGACGTGATTCTCATGGGTTACCGCGGCTGCCAGAGTCAGCACGTTTTGAAGTTGTGTTGCGTCCCGTGCTATCGACGCATTTCCGCACCGCCTTCACGTAAGCGGCGCTGCATGCGCGCCGCGTGGCGCATGCAGGGGCGGCATCTTTTAAATGCGGCGAAGGGGTTGACACGTTTCTTATCGCGGCGGGAAAACCCGCACGATTAGATTTATGTTGTGTTAGCCTTCCACCCCTGGCCGAGCAGAGCCTTCGCACTGCTCAGCTGTAGGGGGGTCACTGTGGGTTTTGGTGGCGATTTTGGGGAGATCTCGCCCTTTTGACGGTCGTTCAGCGTACTTCCGGCGCGGTGACGAGCTTCGGACGCGGAGGACGCGGGGCTTTCATTGGGATTGCATTTCTCGCTTCGGTAGGGGAATTCTACCCATGTATTTGCTGTGTCATCCGATGTTTGGTGTGTGAATGGTGTGTTTGGTGGTTTTCAATGGGAAGAAATGCATGGGCATGATAGGGGCATGTCTAAGAGCACGTTTATGGCATTAAATCCTGCTTTATTGTGCATGGGGCTGGGTGGGGTGTGTGGTTTTCGGAATAGTTTGCAGGTCGTGAAACATATGGTTGAAAGGCGGCCAACACAGCCGACGCGTTCATGTGAACGCGTCTGCCATGCCCGACGTGATTCAATATGTGTTATGGAAATGTCCACTATGTTGGACGCGTTTTAATAGTGGCCCCCCGAGCTCTGGGAGTCTTGCCAGTTTGTCCGTTTCCAACCTACGTGCTTGGGCGGTGTTCCCAAGGCATGTAGGGTCTATGTGAGTCATGCTGACCTACGTAATGATTGCTATCGAGGTTTTTGCAGGGGGTTTGCGTGCATAGCAAGTTGGGAGTCACGCCTTGTAGTTGCCTCTCCAGTCAGTTACCCTAGCACCGGGTGCTTAGGGCTTGTTCCGTACGAGAGTACCGTCAGGGTTTGAGTCGTCTTCCTAGACACCCTCACTCTTGTGTGGAGTGTATTTCGGCTGAGGGAAGACAACAAGGGACAGCGGCTCGTGTCTGTGGGTGGTGCGGCCGTTTGTAGCGCGCTCTTGGTTGGGGGACGGACACCGATAAACGTACTGGTCCCCAGCTAGTCCGGTTTCTAGTGCCTCACTTAGGGTTCTCGGTCGGAGCCTAAAGGTGTCAGTCTTGGGCCTGCGGCGGTGTAGTCCAGGTGTGTTGTTTGTGTCTCCACGTTTCTTGACCTGTTGAGTGGAGCGACAGTTGGGCCTTTCGCCCGTGTCTGCGAGTTGAGAGTGTACTTGTGTCCTTTGTCTGGGTCTGTGGCTGGTGTCGCGAACCAGTACACATGACTCGTGTGCGGCGTACCCTTCTGGCGTGTGCACTCGTGTACGGTTTGTTGTTTTACTTACTTTCAGCTGTAGTATCATGTGTAGGTGTTTACCTTCTTCAAATGCTTTACAACTTGCTATAAACTGTGTTTTACGGCCTGGGGGAGTTACCCTACTGAGCAATGACTTGTGAGGCTCACCCTTTCTTCTTCCAGGTGAAGGAGAGCAGGAGACTCGTGTCCTTCCTCTAGTTTGGGTCAGCGTCGTAGTGGAGTCGGGCCCTCGCCACCAGCAGAGTAATTGTTCTTACTTGTGGAGCCATGGGGGTTGTCCCGGGTTGTTGTACTTTATTTGGCTATGTATGGAACTGAATATGTACATTTCATGTGAATATATGTGGGCAATGAAACTTTTATGTGTTTAGCATGTTCTTTTGTATTCTCACAGATACGTGTAGTCGATATCCCTTGCGAGGCTTCGGCCCGATCACGGGAGGCGGTCGTGTCGGGCACGTTTGGGTTAACGGGCCTGAACGGCATGGACCGTAACACATACCGTGTCTGCAAACACCTAAAAATTCTATACGTGATGCATGTGTAGACATGCAAATTTGGCTCCACCGCGGGCAAATTTCATATTGCGCCATAACGCCACAAATGCCCCCCTTTTTGCCTTGCAAGAGTAGTTTTCCCATCATCTAGAGTCTCCCCATTTTTCCCCGGTGCTTCCCCTCTTTCCATGGCCCCTCGGGGATTATAGAATCAAGTTCAAGTCGCGACGGGTCTTCGGCCGCGTTTTCAAGTCGCGACGGGTATGTGGGACGCATTCTGAAATGCGTCCAGTCGGGCAGACGTATTCTTAAATGCGTCCGGCAGGCTGGCGCAACAACATTCCTTATCACGACGGCTTCTGAGGGCGCGACCTAACGCGACGGATATGTTGGACGCGACTCTGCATCTGTGGCAGTAATGCAGCGGGTCAAGCCGACGCGTTTATATCCCTTTTTGTCATATGCTCTAATTCGAGTCGCGTCTATCATGTCGGATACGATTTCATAGTCAAAAAGGTCTGGCCCGACAAGACTCGCGTGTAAGAGCCCACGCACGTAATCATGACAAATCCTGAAATCGCGTCCTCTAAGGACACCGCGATTATAAAGTTAACACCTAACCCATGCGGCTGCGTCAGGCACATTTATGAGCTGATTGCCTCGAGAAGTGTAATCGCGTTGGCCATAGCGCCACGTTTCAAGTTGCGGCGGCATCCCCGACGCGACTATGTAGAGTGTCAAGTCGCGGCGGCCATCCCCGACGCACTATGCAGAGTTCAAGTCGCGGCAGCCTGCCCGATGCGATTCTGAAGGCGATTACAGGCTACGCCATCATGTGTCTGTCACATCAATTTGACTTTCCTAATCACGGCCTGCTGTCCGGACGCGATTAACTCATGTCGCGGCGGCAGCACCCGGCGATCCTAATCGCGGTTTGCCGCCGGCCGCGTTTTACTCTTAAGGTCGTGTCCGCCATGCCCGACGCGATTCAAGAAGCTAATGCTAAAATAGACCCCGAGGGTCATTGGTAGAAGGGGGGTTCCACTCAGAGTGGCGAAGCTTCAGGATTCCCGCCTCGGCTCCGGACCAAGGAGGCCGCCACGCCATCCGCGCCATCTCGTCCATCCAATCGGAGCAAGGCGGAGGAGCGCTCCTTCCACGTCATCCCCCACGCACCTCGGAGCGAAGCGGGAACACCTCCCTCCTCTCCTCTCCATCCATTCGGCAGCCCGATGCACCATCCATCACTCGGGGAAGCACCACCCCCCCCCCCCTTTTCTACTTTTCGTTTAAACCTCCATCCGGGCCCCACTTGGCTCTTACATTTCTTTCCCCTTTTTTATACACACACATGCATGCATACACACACACACACCTATATTTTAGGGGTTTAAAAGCCACCACCTGGTGGCGTCTGTCTCCTATTCTTATTCAGTTGTTTCATTTTTTTAGGATTGTATACTACACATTATTTGGCTAATCCCTCTTCTTTTCTTTGTCATTTTTCTTTTCAGGGTAATCAAACGTAAAAACGTTCTCTACCACAGCCGCCGTGCTCGTAGAGGAGAAAGGACCCACATCTCCCGCGCAATCCCCCCGCTCAAAAAGGTATTTCTCGCGATCAGTCCTTCCATCCTGCACCCCTCGCCGTGCATCTTCAATCGGTGCCCTCGTGCACCAGGCGATCACGATCCTTTTCACCCATATAACATCCCTTTGCGGACCACGCGTCGTTCCCATTCGGCGGTGTCTACAAATTGGCGATCACGGTGGGACCTCTTTTTGCGTTTTCCATTTGATTACCCCCTCCTTCGTGCCCCACGTGGCACACTTCTTTTATCTGTTTTATATCCTGTAAGCATGTGGTGTATTTGATTTATTTTTAGTTTTTTCCCTCCCTTTTTTCTTCTACACATCTCCTGTTTTCTGCATTTTTTGTTCCGAGTGACCTTTTGGAATCGCATCCAAAACAGAGGACGCGATTCAGTGCCCTGTCACAGCGGCAGAGCCAACGCGATCTGTCGCGTCCGGGTATCCAGACGCGTCTCTGACTTCTGTCCGGCAGCTTCGTCTGCCGCATCTCTGTATATCTTGATTTTAGTTCCTGTACATCTTTCCTACTTACTGCTTGTTTACTGCTCCCTTTTTTAGTTTCTCGGGTGCCTATTGGAATGCGGCAATACAGAGGACGCGTTTAGAACGTGTCCCCTACGCCGGACGCGTTTCATTTTGCTGTTGTTGCGGCCAAGGCGACGTGTTCTTGTCGCGGTGGCAGAGGCCGACACGTTCTGCCAGTAGACCATCCACAGGGACCAGGCGGCGGATGACAGCCTTCTGGGGCTCTCAGTTCCGCGTCTGAGTGACTGGACGCGATATTGAAGTCGCGGCGACTATCACCGCCGCAATTCAGAGTGCTGAAGAAACGACCCCTTTGCCATTTTTGTTATAAGCTGTCGCATGCAGGGCATTTTGCATGGGTCGGGGGACCTCCTTCCCTCTATCCTAGGCTCCACAACACCCTTCCGGTGAAGGCAAGCTCTCATTGGGCATTCTGTCCTTTTGGACTAGCGAACCTTCTCCCAGAACGCCGTAAGTTCCGTACCCCGTGGTTTCCCTCACGGCAGAGAGCTGGTTGTACCTCTCCGTGACCCGGGTTAGACATCCTATCACGTGGTGAGGGTGAGCTTAGTTATGTTGCCCAGCTAGCAAGCCCAAAGGCGGGGGGGGGGGGGGGGGGTGAATGTGATTCTTAAAATTTGAGTACCTAATCATGTTCATAAAAACGTTTACACAAAGCACACTTCGATGACTGCTAGTGTTAGTAAAAGAGGATAGCAACACAAGGCAATCAAACACACGACACAAGAATTTATCCTGGTTCGGACCTCCTCTCCACAGGAGTCCTACGTCTAGTCCCTGAGCAACAACTCAGGATTTCACTACCAAGGGTTACAGTCCCCCTCAAGGACACTTACACACCCAGCCGCAGTTGGTTTTCTCTTCACAACCCGAAGAGGAATTACAACACCCTGGATCCCACCAGGTCTTCCTTCTACACGAAGGAAACAAACACCCTGGAACCCACCAGGTCTTCCTTCAACACGAAGGGAAACAAACACCATGTAACCCACCAGGTCTTCCTCAACACGAAGGGAAAGTAACGGAATGTGTTCAGGAAGACAAGCCCTGGACCAAGCTAACAGCATAATGCTTGATCTGAGCGAATACTGAGAGGAAGAAAATGAGCAGTAATGAACTCTCTCAGTACACAAAAATGCTCTCTCTCTAAGATCTACACTCGATGCAAAGAGCTAAGAGCTAGACAAGCAAAGGAGTGAAGCTTCACTCTTTCAGATGCTCACAAAAAGCTTGTAAAAGATTGTCGTGAGTGTTGTTGTTTCTGGAGCTTCAGTCTTTTATATATGTCTTCCATTTGAAAATTGAATGTTGAAGTGTCTGTTATCTCTAAGCTTTATTTACGTTAGACTGCATGGCACTGTAGAGCTTTCAGTCAACGGTCGTTAGCTTTCCATGCACGCAAAGAGAGAGAATCCTCTTTGATATCCTTTAGCTTCTATTGTGTCAACGTTGTATCGAGATGTGCTGTCAGAGACCTACACGGATTAAAAGCTTAAACGATAGACAGCTAAGCTGTCTCTCGTGTCAGTCAACGTTAAGAAAGATTTTATACCGAAATGGAAATTCCATTCTGTCTTCTAAAAAGATGTTTACAGTATAAGCATGGAAATAGAGATATCGTTTGCATGCAATGCAGTGATATGTTCAGTCGTAATAATGCATGGATGTGAGAGAAACGCGAGGGAAGACTTTGACTTTTCAAACTATCTGAGAATAGGTTTGAATATCAAGTTGTTATACACTATGAAATCGATATGATCATGACTTATGAAATCGTTGTGTTGATGAGTCGATATTCATGTGAATCGTTACACATTCATAAGCAAGTCGATGTACACACAAATCGTTATACATAATAACCGAATCGTTGTAGAGACAAATCGTTATGATACTATCAGCAAATCATTATGAGCAAATCGTTGTTTCACTTATCGAGTCGATATAGTGAACAAATCGTTGTTAATGTATCGATCGTTACGGCGACCAAGTCGTTATGTAACTTAATGAATCGTTATAGTGACTGAGTCGATGTGTAACTTATCGAATCGTTATGAGACATAACGAGTCGTGTGAAACCGAAATCGTTGTGAGACTAAATCATTGTTCTCACTTAAGAAGTCGATGCGATAACTAAACGTTATGAGCTCGGAATCGATGTGCACACTTATCGAATCGTTCTGAGAGAAAAATCATTGTGATCTCTTAGCGAATAGTTATGAGAGGCAAATCAATAAGGACTTTTGAAATCGTTATAATACCCAAATATGTAAAACACATAAAGTCGTTATGAAAGAGGAAATCGTTATGACTCTACTGAAATCGTTTACTTCACAGGGAGTCGATGTGTACTTAGAAAAATTATATGCCCTGAACTTTGAATTGCTAGTATGAGGAATACTTACCAGTTTAGCTTGTTTTTCTTTGTTAGATTTCTTGTGCTCAAATCTCATAGAAAATATGTTAGAAATGCACATTGACTTAGTTTGTTAATCACCAAAATAGATATATAATCATTTAAATTACATGGGGAAAATCTGATCATCAAGTTGTACCCCGAAGTATCCATCTTCTACCCAACTAAGGTCTCATTTGGAGTGACACAATAATTTTTCAAGCCATTTAATTGTGAAACTCCTAAAAATGAGCGCTAAGCATCACAACTTGTTTGAACCATCTTTGATTGATTAATCTTTGTTCAACTTGCTTGTTTGCTTATTGTCTTGTTAAAAATGGACCCCACACCATCATGCTAATTTTATATGGACTATGAGGATAGCGTTAGATCCCCATCTTTTCAATCCTAAGTCTGTCCATCTCACCACCATGGGGGACAACCTTCTACTTCCTATGGTTATGTGCGCACACCGCGCACTAACCAATTTGATGTCCCCTCACATTTACCTCCGATCAGAACCGACGAGAGCTTCCCCCCACAAGACTCCAAAGTCCAAACTGTCTTGCATGCCCTGGATCAGCTCACCCCTCAAACAATTAAACTTGATTCAATCTTTAGTTGAGGGTGTGACTCCTTCTCCTTCCCTCTCTAGGCACCCACCTTTGTACATTCGGCGACTTCGCCAAATACCCATGTATATTCTTCATCATCTCGGCCTCTGGCCAATTGCACTCCTGCGCTCCGGTCCGAACAGACCGTCCTTGGGAAGGCCCATTAATTCAAGGCCACCCCCATGTACTCCCTCACATGCCCAGCGCAATCCCCTACTCCACTCCAAAATGCTTTTCTCCAGAAATTGAACAATCTGGAGAATCAAATCAATAAGCTTTCAAATCCCATGGTGACCTCGTCGCCACCATGCCGGCTCTCCCACAATTTATATTCATCCTTCAGAGATGTCTTCATACCGACTGTACAATGGCATGGGGAACCCCTACCTTCATGTCAAGGAATTCCTCTATTAGTCTTCTCGTTGGCAACGAGATCCCGTCACCTTGGCATATTTATCTAGAAAATCTCTTGACGGCCCTGCGCTCAAATGGTTCTATTCCTTAGAGCCAAGTGAGGCAGAAGACTTCCGCCCTCTGCACAAGAAATCCTTCAAAGGTACAAAGACCGCGTCAGCCCCTATCTCTCTATCACGGATCTAGCATCCGAGAAGATGAAGGCCGACGAGGAATTTGTACAATTTGCTGACCATTGGAGGTCAATGGCCACTCGCTTGCAGCATGTGCTCTCGGAGTCGGAGCAAGTCAAATCATCATTTCCAACTCCACTCCGAGGTTCAGGCACATCTTGGCCATGAACTAGATCACCTCCATGGAGGACCTCTACGAGCGGGGACATTACATTCAAACCCATTTAATGAACCCCGATCGCAGAGCTGTTTAATCAAGTTGATCCGAGACAGAACAGGTCAGTGGACGCCATCCACCAGCCACTTGCCACCCCACAACATCCACCTCATATACACCTCTGCTACCCATTTACCACAACATGTCGCCACCCAGGCGTCCACTGATCCGTCCTCCTCGGATTCATCAACCTCAACCGGGCCAACCGGGCCCTACGACCCATACAAAAAGAAGCTACAGCGCCCTACGTTGCACCTGCTCCGGCACCATGCCAGCTCCCATGCCTCCACCACAACAGCCTCCACCTCCATCATAGCCGTTGCTCGGGCCGAGGTTGCCAGTGCCCAACCCATCTGTGAAACCACTGGTGCTACGATGACGACCTTCCGTGGTCATGTTGTATGCCATTTACTACACCTCCCACACTTTCATCCATTATCATTAAACCTTCCACATTAAGCCTCCACCCATCATTACACCGATCATTACACCTGCCGCTACGCCAGCACCATTGGCAACTGAACCCGAGCAACCCCTCGCTATCATATCTATTACGCCTCCACCGGCCATACAACCTTCCACTCCATCCGCATCTACCCCCATCCGACGGAGCAGGTGCATCCCTTCAAGGAGAAACAAGCAAGGCCAACAGAAGGAATCCCGGGGCCGGGCATGCTTATCAAAATCCAAGATTATATCCCTCGTATGCGGTCATGTTTCATACCGGGCACATTTACCGAGCGGGGTCTCCCTCATCCATGGCCGTCAAGAGGCCCTCTAAATAATGCCAATCATTCCCGGCCAACAAGCTTCATTTCCATATACTCAGAGGGAATCTCTCTCTCCAAGCTCTCATGACCCCTCACACCGTTGTTGTGAACCTTCCCGTTCCAGTGAAGGGGTCAGCTTCTCAGATTGTGCTCACGCATTCCAATGCCAAATCATTGGCACAATCTATTATTCAAGGGGTCGTGCCCCTTCAATATCTAACGTTTTACAATCCTGGGCACGGTCCCCTCTTTGTTGCTTCCAACTCGACCAGTGGAACTCCCCACTCTTCTTTCAGCTATATCTTAGGGAGTTGCCACTGTCATTTGAAACTCCGACGGAAGTCAACAATCCAATTTGAGAGCCATTCAATCTCGATGAGAAGAGCTAGACCTTCTGCCTGCTGGGCACACTATGCGAGGAAGTACGTGAGGGTCAGAGCGTCAATTCCCAAGCGGAAGCCCAAATGTCGGGCAAGGCAAAAGACCAAGGGGCCTCCTCCACCTTCTTCTTTTCTTCCAATCATCTTTTGTGCTGCTTAGCACCTCCTGTGGGTTCTTCACATTCCCTCCCCACGGGAGCTTTTATATTCATTATTGTACAATCCATTCCCATATACTGGGTATCGTGCCCCTTTTTGTACTCCTCTTCGTGCCCCACGTGGCACATCTCCTTTCCGTGCCCCACAAGGCAACACTCCTCTTCGTGCCCCACGTGGCACATTTCCTTTCCGTGCCGCTCGTGGCACATCTTCCCATTGTGCCGCGCCTGGCACGTCTCCTCCGTGCCCACGTGGCACATCTCCTTCTTGTGGCCCACGCGGCACATCTCTTCATGTGCCCACGCGACACCTCTCCATCTTGCGCCCCACGCGGCACGCCCTCCTTCCTGGCCCCCCGTGGCCCCGCTTGTTCCCTTCTCCCCTCCGGCTCATCGGATTCTCTTCCCCTTCAGAGCACCGCGCCCTCCTTCTTCCCCAATCCCTCCGGCCCCATTGAGTCTCCAAAATCTTTCTCCACTCTCTCCTCTCCATCTTCAATCAGGTCCTTCGACCCTTCGCGCAATGTTTCGGGGCTTCAGTCCCTGTAGACACGCGAATTCAGCTCCACCATGGGCAAATTTCGTATTGCACCATGATGCCACAAATGGCCTTCATTTTGCCTTGAAAGAGTATTTTCCCATCATTCTGGATCACCTCATTCTTCCCCGGTGCTTCCCCTTCATTTCCGGAACCCCTCGGGTATTATAAGCATCAATTCCATGTCGCAACAGGTCTGGGGATGCATTCTTAAAGGCGTCTAGGACATCGGACGCGATTCAGGATACCATGGCTTATCGCGACGGCCTCGGGGTGCAACCTTAACGCGGCGACAAGTCGACCGCGATTATATCTTAACGCGACGCCCCTGCGCGACGCGACAATGAGTCCTTATTTTACTTATGGAAATTGCCCCTTTATTAACGCGTCCGCCATAGGCGACGCGATTCCAATTTCATTTCCGACAGAATTTCCATAAGTAAATTAGGAAAGCTTATCGCGTCGTGTTATACCGACACAATCTAGGTCATAGTCACGTCCAGCCGCCCGTACGCTATTCAGAGCCGATTCAATGTGGCCCAGAAAGTCGTCGCGCTCAGGCCCGTAATCATGAGAAGATCCTATAATCGCGTCCTTGTCAGTAGACGCAATTTAGAAGGTAAAATCCTAAAAGCTTCCATTCGACAAGAGCATTTATGAGCTGATTGCCTCGAAATTGCCTCTAAGGTAATCGCGTCAGCCATGGCCACCGCGTTTCAAGTCGCGGCAGCCATGGCGGACGCGATTCCATGCCTTATCGCGGCGTCCTGACAGGACGCGATTCAGAGACATGACGACCATCATGCGCATGTCCTATCAAAATTGACCTTCTGAAACGCGGCATGCAGCCCAGACGCGTTTATATCCAAGTCGCAGCCTCCAAACCCGACGCAATCAAGTCGTGGCCGACCGCCCAGACGCGAATCAGCTTGTTGTTGCAA
>JACBKR010005951.1:0-15383 GCA_014218235.1 Colocasia esculenta | reverse complement strand
CACAAGCTGTACCACCTCTAACCACATCTTTACTCAGCAACTACCAACAACTGCCAAATTTATAAAGACAAACACAATTCACATGACAAAAACTCACATGAAAACCACTTTAAATCACACAAAACTGCAGACTTACTACCAGCAATGGACATAACTATGTCTTGGGACATTGTAACCTCAATGTCTTTTCATCTTCTAACTGAACTAATGCTCTGACACCAATTGCAGTGACCTTGGATATCTATGCCCGATAAGGCTCCAGATCCAAGTCCTCCTCCCACGATCGGGCTGAAATCTCGCAAGGGATATGTCACACAAATGTCCAGTAAGAATATAAAAGACAACCACAATAGTATAAGACATAAGAAAGTACATGTGCTCATACATGTATACAATAATGTACAACTGTCCCAATACATTATAACATGTCCAAGAGAAAAGTACAACTACCTGGGGCATACCCCGAGGGAGTAAAGCTCACACTAAACACAACAACTACTCAACTGCTGGTGGTACAAGTCTGCCACAATGCCGCTGCAAGCCAAACACACAACAAACCCGAAAAAGAACAGTAGGGGAGTGAGCCTCAACAAGTCACAGGCTTAGTAGGAACCTCCCAAAAACAACTAGAACCATCAACTAAAAGAAGGAACCAAGTCCTCCACACCTAAGGGTCCTACTGGTACGCCGATAGTCAAATCACAAAAAAACACTCATCAATCATAGATAAACTGCAATTAAATATAAACATTTCAACTAATTCAATCCTCGGAAAGTAAGAGGAAACAACAAGACTAGCACAACACCACTAGTCCGCCCAATCACTGATGCGCCAAGACCACAAGCCTCACAGGCAAAGCACTGCCTAAGCTACAAGTCTCATAGGCAAACCTCAAACACATGGGTAATAGGACTGCTAGCCAAGAGCTAGTCCAGTATACCCTAAAACCACAACACATCGGAAGGCCACATTTAAAAGGGTACAACCTGGAAAGTGGAAGGTCCTACAACATGACCTCCACAAATCACAGTTCCACCTCAACACCTAAAAAGGCTAGCACACTGCGTGTCACAACAACCAACAACCCACACAGGGTACGGGTACCTAAAAGCACGAGGTACCATGACAAACCACCACCACACACAAAACCACAACACAACTATGCCTCCTACAAGGCACACCACAGCGAGTCAAACCACAACCGGTAAGTCACCACTTACAAGCCACAACCAATGGCTAAGCATAAGTTGAAAAGAACGACACCACCACATGAGAACAGACTACTGGTTCATGACGCCAGTATCCAACCCGGACAACACAACACAAGAATTACCTCTCAGTCTCGCAGTCACAGACGAAAGGTCCAACTGCCGCTCCACAACCACACAGTAAAGCCAAAGAACAGTGGAGATCAACCAACACTACACCTGCAGACCACACACAACTACAGGCCCATGTCTGACACCTTTAGGGACTCTGGCCTAAGCTCCCTAAAGTTAGGCACTAGAAAACCAGACTAGCTGGAGACCAGTGACATCTACTGGTGTCCGTACCCCCAACCATGAGCCCGCTATAAGCGACCGCACACCCACAAACACAAGTCGCTGCTCTCTGTCGTCTTTCCCTCAGCCGGATGTACTACTTAAAAACATGAGTGAGGGTGTCCAGGAAGACGACACAGACCTCGACGGTACACATAGTATCGGGACAAACTCCGAGGACTAACATGCATGGCTCATACAAAACTTGGGGTACCCGACTAGAGAGGCATTCCGGAATAGGCACCGAACCACCAAACTCAGCAAGCACACAAACCACGCCGATCACTTAACTCCCCAGTAACACTTATATCACAACACATTTAACATAATCGGCTTGTCACTGGTCACTACATGACCTTCATGAAATAACACACCATTAGGCACGAGATCCACATTATAACCTTGCCTGTCATTGGCCATCTCATGGCTTCCATGGCATCACACGATAATGCACATATGAATCACATAACCTTTATAACATACTTAACATAATTAACTTAACCAATAACATTACTCACTCATTAACCACTAGCTATTCCATAACCTAAACATGCTTTACTAATCATTAATCAACTTAGAACAACTTAAAATACCTAAAACGACCTGAGCTAGGTCCAAATAGGACCATCATTGTCAATGCTCAACAACTCATTTTGGACAGAAGAATGCGACGGGGGCCACTGTCGCTGTAACGGCCGTGATGCCCGGACCCTCGGCTCCCACCAAGGATCCGACCATCAGCACCGCCGCCCATGGGCCCGAAGACCCGGAAGGGCTAACAGACCAGTCTAACAAGATATCTAACGGAGGTAAGTAACAACTAAAACGCACTAAGAAGTACCAACAGGTGAAGGAAAGAGTCCAACACAGTGTACAAGTCTAGTACAGTCCCTAAGTAGTAAAGTACAAATGTAGATAATAAAGGGGATAACATGTCCTTAGGGGCATACCCCGAGCGTGAAGTACACAAGTCTGGGGAACACTGCTCATGGAAGATGTCGTCTACTATGGCCCTGTCTCCTCTGCCCTCCGTGGACGGTGCTGCTATAAAGTCTCACCTGTAAAAGCGGGAATGAGCTTCATAAAGAACCTCAGTAGGGACTACCAATCTCCCACTAGTTCTAACAGCAGAAATAGATCTAAAAGTTCAATAATTAATTAAAGCAGTAAATCTATCCTACTAACAGAGTAGAGTGTGGAAGCGTAAAAGAAAACTACACGGCCTACGGTCTAAGCCAAAAGTCGGGACCGGAAAACCCGTGTAAACCACGGCACTGGGAAGAACCCAAGGCTATAAACAGATAGTAAATGACTACCTAGACAGTGACACTAGCTACAAAACACTACACTAGTCAACCGGATAGGAGTGCCTCACGCCTTACCCTCAACCGACAGTCTATGTCTAGCACCTCCCTTCGGAGTGAGATACGAAACTAAAGTAACCACAACTACTGTAGTCTAGCTGGACTGTGGTCCCACGCCTAACCCCTCTAAATGGTTTTGGAACCACATAGAGTGAGGTAGTGAGAAAAGGACTAGCTGATCTGCGCCGGAAGAACACCAAACCACCTCGGCGTACCAGACTCAGCTAAGAGAGCTCTACAAATGACTCTACGCCGTGTCCCCACCATTTTCGCCTCTGCTACCCGAGTCTGTGACTCGAGCTCGCCCGCCATCTGGAGAACTCCCTCAAAAAGGTGAGCGAAGACCGGGGTCCAGGTAACGGTAACAACTTGTCTCGCAGACAAGCCTCAAGTGCCTAGCACCGGGCGAAAGACTAGGGTATTACCATGCTAGGAACAACACAGGTGCCAAGAAAATTGAGTTGTGGCAGAAAGAAACTCCGAACAGGTCAGAGAGTCCCTTCTCTGGCTGAGAAGGAGATGCACAGGCTGTCACCACCTGAAGGCGACACCCTGTCTATCGCGACCTAGGTCAGAAGGCGACATGGAAACTGTCGCGATCAGGTGACCACAAATAGAGGTCCAGATGTCTACCTGAAACCTCCCACAACGCACGGTGTAAACCCAAAGAGAAGGCAACAACCACCCTGTCGCGACCAGAAAGCGATGGGGTGGGTGTCGCTTCCTTAAACCAGAAGGCGACGCAGGTTTGCACACCTGAGAGTACCACCTTCAAGCCATGCACCACAAATCTGTGATGATCAGTCTATCCCCATATAATTTTATTTAATTATATGCAATCTTGATGATTAACAAAACTCTAACAATTATTTTCTAACAAGTTTTTATGAAGTTCATCCACAGGAAATAATCCAAGCAAAATCTGTAAGTAAATCCTTACACACTGTTGTTTAAAAAGTTCAGAGCATAGAATTCTTCTAAGTCCATATCGATTTACTTTATAGCATAGCGATTCTTTACAAGCATAATGATTTCATAAGCACCACATATCGATTTCATAAGTATCGATTTCTTTATAAGCACAACGATTTGTTAAGTGAGAACAACGATTTGGTCTCACAACGATTTCGGTTCCACATCGACTTGATCGCCATAACAATTCGATAAGTTACACAACGACTTGGTCTCCATAACGATTCGATAAGTTACATAATGATTTGGTAGCTGTAACGATTCGATAAGTTACAACAACGATTTAGTCGCTGTAACGATTCGATAAGTTACAACAACGATTTGGTCGCCGTAACGATTCGATAAGTTATACAACGATTTGGTCACTATAATGATTCGATAAGTTACAACAACGATTTGGTCGTTGTAACGATTCGATAAGTTACAACAATGATTTGGTCGTCATAACGATTTGATAAGTTTCACAATGATTTGCTTATATTTGAACAATGATTTGCTCAAACAACGATTTGCTTATGTTTGAACAACGATTTGTTCAAACAATGATTTGTTGGATTGAAGTGGCAAACAAACAGTGTAACGACCCTCTTCATACCGGTACGATTATACCAATCCCCATCGGTATAAAGGGCGTCGTCACAGTGGGACATGTACCCAACACTAGTCGGTAGGTTGATATGTACCTGGATAGCAATAGAGTACAACGGAATAAAATAATCAACTCAACTCTTACCCATCACCACACACATTCCACAATCTAAATAGCGAAATAGAAAGACAATGTCCACATTAATACAAGATAAAAGAACTACATTGTCCAAATATTGTTCATACAATAATCCTTCTCGTGCTAAAAAAAAAGTACAACTAGTAACAGCTCCACAAAATAGTCTTCAAATGACGATCCTCACCAAGCTTCCTTCTAGGACCCGATACCTGTCAACCTGTACGCCGAAGCAAGGGTGAGTCCAAAGACTCAGCAAGCAAACCAAAGTCTTAAACTTAAACATGTCGTACTCACAATATGGCATTAACCTTAAAGAGATGCACACTATCATCAAATCACGAAGGTACTCAGGGTCCTTACTCTCAGCTAGCAATACATATTATCTTCACAAGAGCATGCTTTAGTCTACCATAATTCTATTCTAAATCATGAGCATTACATCATACACATGCACTTAGTTTATACACTTAACATGTAGCATGATTGAAGGTTAAAACATGGTGAAACCATTAGCAATCTATTAGCACTTAAGTATGAAACTTTTATACTAATTGAGCCTTTCAACTAGCATGGAATCCAAATATTTTCATGCATTTGCCATATTCATAATCAACTTTTTCAAACGTGAAAATCCTATTACATGCTCACTACCATTTCATTCACGTGAGAGCTATATATATATATACAATTCAATCACAACATGATAGCAATTATCGTGAGATTCTCATATGTTTGAAAGGAAGTTCCTAATATAGATTCTACTCATTCTTACACATGTGAAACATCATTTTACATACATTTAGGTTGCTGTTTGGATATGCATTTAACACTTTCAGGACATATATCATAAGTCATAATCTAACACATTTATCCCACATGATTGCACACTTACTCAATCACATTGTTCACTTTTACTCATTTGACATGTACACATGTTTACAATTACACAATTTACGCATTTCCACATCATTTACTCTTCCACTTTCACTTATCACGTATCACATCGATTGCACTTACCACATGCATCATGGGCACTTACCACGTGCCCTGTTCACATATTTCACACTTTATTCATTTTTCATTGCTTAAACAATTTGCCATGACACATAGTCCTAACCACCAGTAGAGGACACTAACAAATATCTCATAGCTCGTGCTCATTCCTTAGCACAGCTCTCAACACAACTCAAAACACAACTCATATCACAACGCATGACACAACTCATACACATACTCACCACCTAGGCAATACATCGGTGAATCTTGGTAACTGCGCAGACCGGGAGAAGCCCTCTCCACCCTATCCAGTGGTACTTGTCCACCTCCAGGGTTTTCCCAATGCCTTTGGGACAAACTTATATCACATGGAGCCTTCCATAGGGACTTTTCTATGTACGGCTCCCGATGCCTCTAGGGTAGCAATGTCACATAGGCACAACTTTTATACTTTACTCATGCCGAGTTTTAACACGTATTTTACACATACACTCACATCTCCTTCATTTTCTCATGCACAATGTAACTCTGTTTTTCTCCTAATCATGCTACTACAGATGACCATAATTAACATTCCAGAAGTTTCGTTAATCAGGTTAAATTGTTCAGAAACCAAATCATTTCATAATAGCTTGCATTAGTCACGCATTTTGCATGGAATTTTCATATTGCACTGTATAATTATCCGAATGACCTGAAACTTTGACCACATACTGGTTTCAGGTTTAGGATTCTACATGCAAGTTTTCAGATTTTTCTGAACTAAAACGAATTTACAGAAAATCAACATCCATTTCACATGCTATTTAAAATCCTATTAGCATGGAAATCTAGCATAAATAATTGATTTAACATGCCTCAGCCCTGACCTAACATGCATATATTCGCACGAAATTCTACCCGTATTTATTGCACAAAGCACGATTTACTAGAGAATTTAATAGTCCTACACATGCTCTCTATTTTCCAAAACATAAATTCTAACAAATCATATAAACATGGAAAAATCATAGAATTGCAGGGGATAACTGATGCATGCATACATGGCTCACAACATTAGCACTTTCCGACCCTCACTAAATCATTCAAACAGTGAATCAAGAAGGTCATTGCCTTAACATACATGCATTTTTGTAAAGCAATTAATTGCATTATTCATACCATGCTCGATAACCCATCCACACACCACAATAGATATCTTACATAACATATAGGGTTTACAGTATATCCTCATCGCGAGAAACACATCGAAAATAGTCATTTAGGGGAGAAAACAGTTAACGGTTCTGTCCTGACGAACTCAACGTCAATGACCTGGCCGTGTACAGGGGTTGACGGCATTATCGCATGCCGTTAACAGATGCACTTGACGGCAAGGTCTATTGCCGTCAAGTTCCTGTCTGTGTAAGAACACAGACCGAGCTTGGAAAAAAAGATTCAGAATAGGGGCTCCAGGACACGAATTAAGATCCACAAAATTCCTGAGACTTAGGGGACATGTCTAGGCTCAAGACCTAGGGTTTACTTGCCTGAAGAAAAACCTCTAAACGGATCAAAATAGCCGATGAAGCTCTCCTTGGCTCTTGCCAAGAAGCCTCCAGAAATCCTTTGCTCCGGGTTCCAGGGGGTTGCAAGCTGCAGTCCAACGCCGGGGAAGCCTTCTCCTATGTATGGCCTTCCTCCTTGTTGTAGAAGCTCACTCGAAAACGCCTCCAGTCGCCGGATCTAAGCCTTCCAAGGTTAGTCCCTCATCTCTTGTCTCAGCTAGGGTTTCCTTTTAGAAAATGAGCCAAGAGAGCTCTCTAGGTTGCAAAGAGAGATGAGTTTTATAGATTAAGGGACAAGAAGGCTCGTGCAGGGGTTGAAGGGACGGGTGAGAGCCGTTGGGGAGACATCTCCCCAATCAGAAGCCTGGTCCAATGAGTGTTCTCTGCGCTCTGTTGCGCACAGAAAATTAGGGATATCGACGTCCACATCCATGGACGGCTACATTGGGGTTGGCGTCCGTCGATATGGACGCTGACATAACATGGGCGTCCATACATGCTGACGCCAAAACACTCTTCTGCCAGAACTTAAAATCATGCAGAACCATGCTTAATCCACTCATATATGCACATGAAACCTATGTAGTATAGTGTATACACCACTACACCATGTAAATATCCAATATTTACTACTAATCCTACACATACATACATAGGTACATCAAGATAACAACACGCACATGAATATCTTCATTCGCATACAAGGTATAAGGTATAATATGTATATTACTACACCGGGCAATCAATAGCATTTATACCTAGGCATACACAAGCATACATGAATACACTAAGATAAGATGTACGTAGATATCTACCTATGCATACACACACTTGATTTGACATATATATAGTATACACACCGGGTGTAGCATACTTGTGTACCTTATGCTTGAAATAGATGGATACAACATGCGCACCGGTAATTAGATTACTTGCACATTTACCTAACATTGCTTAAGTACTATATGCATAGGATTCATTTATATGTACTATATGCATAATTTAGCCAATTGACTATTCTCACTTAATTATCATAAAAATACATGCATGTTATTCATGAGGAGTATAGAATTCCAATATAGACTACTAAATACACCTACCATGCAATGAACCATGTTTACAACTAAACATACTCATGCATACATACGTACACCAAGGTGTTATGCATGTAGAATTAGGTATACAATTGTCACACACATAAGATAACATACATACTACATACACATGTACTTCATATACTCTCATACAAATTCCATGAAATAGGTGGTATAGGATATTCTTCAATATTTAGAAAATACATACATAATATACTCAATCATTCTAAGTCTAAGATTCTTGGAAAAGAAAAGAGAACATTCATATTACTTCTTATTTAGCTAATTGCTCACTTCTACGCGAATACACGTATACTTATATATATACATACGTATATGCTCATGCTCAAGAGAAGTATAAAACTTATAGTAGGCACAATGAACTACGCATGCTATGCACACAACAAGCGAACTCCCAACATACCATTCATATACATACATATATATAAAAGAGAATAAAAATTCGGGGTCTAATAAACAGTCCTAGAGGGGGGGTGAATAGGACTTTTTATCTTTAAAATTTTCTTCTGAAAAACACAATACTAAATGGATATGTTAGTACTTAGTGTGATGTGTGTGATTCAAGTGTAAACTAGGCGGAAACAATCACACAAAGAAATGCACAAGGATCTTATCCTGGTTCGGCCCTTCCCACATGGAAGTCCTACATCCAGTCCTCAAGTTAACCACTTGAGATTTCCACTAACTGCCAATAAATTGGCCTTCTCTCACCCTTGAGAGGAATTATAAACCCACTTGCTCCCAAGAAAGTCTTCCCTAAACAGGGGTACAATGACTGCCTTTCACAAGGCCTTCCCTTCATAGGAGGGGCAATGCAGAACTACCTTTTGCAGAGATTACAAAGGTAGAAGAATTAAAACACTTGTGTGTTTGCCTCAAATATGAGCACAAACACACATGACTTTAGTAGGACTAAAAGATCAAGAAATGAAACTAAATCCTATCTGAAGCAACAAGGGTGGACTTGAAGAAAAATCACAATTACAATTCCCACCCAACACAGAACTTCAGAAGAAAATTTTCTGAAGTGGAGCTCTCCGACTGTTGCTAGCAGGAAGGCTTGAGAGAGAGCATTGAATGATTTGAATGAAGCTTTTCAGGAGAATTGGCTTGTATGCACTTCTGTGTATCTGGTGTGTATCTATATTTTGTAGTCTCTCTATTGAGCTTCTTTTATAATCTTCAAAATATAGCCGTTTGAAGAAGATAGCCGTTGGAGCTTGGTGACTATTTGAAATTTAGCCGTTTGAAGAGGGTTTCTGGGATCCTTTGGATCTTGAAGACTTTGTCCAGGAGATCTTGAAACTTGCATCTTCCCAAGGTCTTCAGAAGAGGAGCAGTTGTCCACAGCTAGAAGATAAGCTCTTGTAAAGCTGTTCTGAGCAAAAGACATGCTAAAATATGCTCCAATTAATGCCTGTTACAAGGACAAGACAAAGAGAAACGTATCTCCATACCTTTGTGATAGGTGGGTCAGTTTTAGTATGAAAGAAAGTATGGAACCTAGTATCCCACAAAATTTTTCAGAAAAGAAAAGCAGACAGACAGATTATGCTAAAAAGGTGAAGCATGGGTCTGTCAAGGGTAGGTGAGATAGTCAGATGCCATGCGCCTGAGATATTCATAAATACTTTGTATCTTATGAGTCTAATAAACTGAAGCAAGGACATCAAGACTTATAAAGCTCAGAAAAAAAGCATTTTAGAAAAAGTTTTGCACAAGATGAATATTTTAAATATAATATGTCATGTCCTGTCAGAGGAAAATCAAAATAATAATATTCTGAGGTTTCAGTAAGATACAACAAACATCTTACAAAGAAGTTATGTCTAGGATATTTAAGAATCAAAATAGATTTGATAGTCTTTTATATTTCAAGACAGAACTGACAATGAGGTAAAAAGTACAAGCACAAAACTGACAGTGAAGTTGAATGTACAAGAATTGATAGTGAAGTCGAATGCATAAGAATAGATAATTCGACTAAAGAAATAGGAATGATTCGACTTCAGTAGAGAAAAGATCAAGTGATTCGACTTCTGAAAAAACACGTTAATTCGACTATAGCAGTCGAATACTATGTATTGATTTCTAAGGTATTCGGCTGTGGCAGTTGAAGATATCAGTCGAATCAAGTGTAAGACATTCGGCTGTATGAGCTGAAGGTAGCAGTCGAATGGAGTGCTAAGGATTTATGAAGCATTCGACTGTACCAGTTGGAGTCATCAGTCGAATACAGAGTAAGGAAACATTCGGCTGTATGAGTCGAATGTTATGCAAAGTTGTGGACTTACAAAATTTTAAGACTTTTGACTGAGTTTCTGAAGGAGTCGGATTTTGCAGTCAAAGGCATCAGTCGAATTCAGTAGGCTATAGAAGTAGTCTGTGGCTTTGACATTTTGAGTGTTCATGAATTTTATCTGTATAGAATTTTGTGGTATATGTACTTTGAAAAACATATATTTAAAGATTTGTCATAGAAAAAATATTGTTTATAAATATTAAGAAAATCTCTAAATTTCTTAGGGGTAGTTGCTCAACATTCTCCCCCTTTTTGTTAATGACAAAAATCATTAAATAGGCTAGCAAATAAACTTCTTCTATACCTTTCTCAAATAAGCTTTTATTATATCTTTTCTCCCCCTTTGTGGCATTAACATAAAGGATAGCAAAACACAAGATAATGCAAAGGCAGGAAGAGAGATATTTCATATATAAAGAAAAATACAAAGTTCAGGACCTAACTGAACGGGGTAGATACAAGGATTGAGGGATCATAGCTAAAAAGGGTTGGATGAGCTCCCAGAGCTTCATCTCATTCTTGGTAATAGAGTTGTCAAACAAGCTAGAATCAATATTGTAAGTTGGATTGGTGGAGGGTAATTTCTTAACGGATTTGATGTGGCACCTCCGGTACCATCCAACCCTATTGTGATATCTGTCACTGTCTATTCTTAACTTGAGGGGAAGAAACTCTTTAGTTGCAGCCAGATGAAGAACTAATGGAGAGTGATATTCCAGTAAAGACCATTTGACACAGCTACATCTTTAGCTTGATAGTAAATAAGATATCTCTGTGCCCATCTATGACCTATGCACTTTTTCAAATCCATGAGACTCTTAGAGTGAAATTCATCAGGGGAGAGTTTCATCTTCTCTGACATTGAGAGTTGTAGGAGGGATAAGCTGCTGCCCATTGCTCAGGAGTGAATCTCTCAGATTTAGCAAAGCTTAATTGAATGTCAAGAAGGTGATGAGAGTTCTTGGACAATTGAAGAAATAAAACTTTGGAAGCTCAACTTGGACTTGTACTTGATTTTGAATCTAGTGTCAATTCTGATGAATATATTGAATACAGCTTCAACAAAGGTTCCTCTGTAGGAGACTGCACCTATGAGGGGAGGATGGAGTCCGGAGGGCAATGCCACTGTCATAGAAGGGACAATTTCCCTTTGACCTCTTAACAGATTTTCATATTGCCCCTTGGATACATCAGGCAAACCCAATTTGAATCTTTCAAAATTGAAAGTCCTCATTTCTGTGTACTTGGCCTGAGATGCCTTGAGGTGGGTTGCAAACAGTGCATGGAACCTTAGAGAAAGATGGTGCTCAACAGTCAAGAAATAGTTCCTGGATTGGGTTTCTTGAAATCTGGTTGCCTCTGCTGGATAGAGATCAATAAATTCTTTGGGTGTGAGGCAGTGACTCTTATGAGAAATAAGCTGAAGATCTGGAATGGAAAGTTGTGAGGTTTTCAGTAAAATAGGAAGCCAATGTTCAAAAGTGAACCCTGGCATCCATGGACTTCAAGAAATGCTCTAATGGAAAGATATTCTCTGAACAGGTTCATGTTTTGTTCAGAGTGATAAGCAAAAGCATACCAAATGGTGGAAGTAATAAGGAGGTTTTGTCTCCTAATTTAGGTCCACTAGAAGCTGAAAGCTGGATACTAGGAAGTATCTCAACTAGATGAAGGAGGGTTTTCTTGGAGTTAGTTTTGGAAGCAGTGGGAAGAGAAGAAAAGTAGTGTGGGGGTTGAGTGGAGAGATTTAGAGTGATCTCCTTAAGAGGTTTGGCTTGATGTTTCATAGGATAGATAGAGAACTGGACATTGTGATAAAATGGATCTATGTGAATAGCTGCAGGAGGAGGATCCGGAGAAGTGGAGTGTGAAGGCTATGCAGCAGTTGATGTTGAGGGTGCAGAGGTTGAGGTGCAACTGGAGTGGGCTCAAGATGAGGGTTAACAGGTGGAGTAGGTGGAGGATTAGGCCTGGAAGGAGGAAGAGGGAAGAAAGGGTCACCCTTTTGACGAGTCTTCTCCTTACTTCCTTTTGAAGGTTTAGAGGTTCTGAGAGGACTCAAGGGTTCTCTTGGCCTTGGATTCCTTCTGGGATTTCAGACCTTCATGACTGGATCCTTCTACAGCTGCTGCCACTTCTTCTGGCTGCTTCTCAAGTACGGCTCTTGCTTCTGCACATCTTGAGACTGGTAAGCTACTACTGCTAACTGGGCTTCTTGGTCTTGAACTTGCTGCTGCTTAGCAGGCTGCTCATCTTTCTGCTGGGATTCATCATCAAAGGCTGCTGCTCAGCCTGACTCTCATACTTTTTCAATTTCAACTGGTTGCTAAATAACTGGATCTTCAGGTGCAGGCACTTGAGGATCTACTTGTTGTTCTTGTTCTTGAGCAGAATTTCTTCTTCTTGCTGCTGTGAGGAAGTAGGCCCTGATGGCCTAGAAGTGCCCTGTTGTCACACTAACTGAAGCAATAGATCTTTCATTTGCTTGACCTCATCAGACAAGCTGTCAAACTTGACATCAATTAGCTTAACTTGCATTTGAAGGACAGAAAGGTTCTCACGCTGACTTCTTACTAAATCCAAAAGTGTATTAAGACTATTGCTGCTCTCCCCCTAAGACCTTGGCCGGGTCTCAAATTGAGAAGGAGAGAGTGAGGCTCTCTCTCTTCAAGGTCTGCTCCAAGGGGGTGAAAGCTAGAACATCTTCAGATGCTACTCCTTTGCCTCGAAGGTCTCTTAGAACTTCACTGATAGTGTCTTCAGGAGCATTGCACTGGAAGGGAGGAGAAAACATTGAACTGATCTTCCTGCTCAGGGATCTGAACTGAGGCTTCAGATCTGATTTGAACTGTAGGGGCTTCTATCTTTCTTCTGATGCTGGAACTTCATGTGTGAGTAGAGAAACGAGGTTCATCAGGAAAGATTTCATGCTCACACTCTGGCACAGAGTCCTTGAACACAAATTTTGCTTCTTGCCAACTAAGGAATAGTGACTTCTTCTTATGTGAAAATGCCAATTTTCACTTTGGTCCTACCAACAACTCTCCAGATAGATCTACTAAGAATCTTTGAAAATGAGAGTGAGCAGAGATCCATAGGGAAGGTATTCCTGCAGGTCTTTAGAAGCAATCATTTTCTAATATACTACTGCTGACAAATTTACTTGGTGCCTCTGAACTGCCCAAAATAAAAGATTTCCTCTCTTGCAGTAATAGAGGAGTGAGTTCCTGCTCTAGGAGTCACAATGTTGGTGATCATTGAGTGGATTAGTCTCTTTTCAGCAGACAACTCATTCACTTGGAGTCCCCTCTTGCTGATAGTCCCCAGGCTTCCAATAATCCCCAATTTCTGCTTTTCTAAGGGAATGAACTCACTAAGCCTGTGTCCAGAACTTGGACAATCCAACATCTCAACCAACACTCTTCTAAAATAGTGATCTTTGTACCTTTGACATATCCTACCACAATATTTCCGGATGAAACTTGTAGTGAGGCATAGAATGATCTAATTGCATTTGCTACAAAGGGCTCAGAAATCTGACAGAGCTTGGTCCATCCCATAGCATTCAGAATCTCTTCTACCCAGAAAGGTTTCCACTCAGATGGGAAAACTCAACAGCCTTTCCAGGACAGATTGGTATGTTGGCCAGGCGTTGGAGTTGATCAGGGGTCAACTGGATAGACTCTGGAACCCTAGATGAAGCCATCTAGAAGATAGGTACAGAAAGGCTAGGAATCATCAAAGGAGAGAGAAACACAGGAGAGATGAAAGAACCTACCTTTCTTCCGGAGAGATGAGGTTCTTGATGGTTCCTGGAGTCCTTCGCCGGAGAACAGTGAAGGCACGAAGAGCAGAAGAGGACATGTTTTGAAAGGGTGTCTTCGAAAGGGAGAAGGGGTTTGCTTATATGGAAAGAGAAAAGTAACTGGCCCTAGATTTCAAGATGAACGTCGGAGTTAAGTGATTTGACCATTAAGACATGAAGGGACCATCTTAATGAGGTGTCAGTTACATAATTTTAAATATTACACCTTTCACGATTTCTCAGAGAGTCGAATTATGTATTCGACTGCATCAGTCGAATGCATTGTGTAACGCCCCAGAAATTTAAAATGTTAAGAAAATAGAAATAATTGGTTAAAATACCTTAGGGTTGTTATTAAATTGTGATAATTAGATGATAGACTTAATTAGTGGTAATGAACGTTATCCCAGTATCGTACCTCGAAGTGCGTGCCTCCACAGGGCGATACCGGAAAACGACAACGAAATAAAAATCTGAGAACATCATAATTTCCAAAAAATGTGGAGAAATCAAATATGTAATTATCTAAATTTTTCGACGCACAGATTTCTAGGTACAGACGACGCGACCATTTTTCGGGTGATTTTTCACCTAGTGTAAAATAAATTCTAAAAATAAAAATAAAATCACCATAATTTTTAAAACCATCAATTAGTCTGTGGTTGAAATTTGAACTCAATTGGACACCATTTAGAGGTGTTTGCCTAGTGATCATTGGGCCAGCCGAATTAGGGACTATTTACGGTGATGATTTTATGGGAATTTTTGGTGTGTACACGTGTGAAGTGTTGTGAAGGCCACAACACATGGTAGAAGCTTCTATGCTTTTGCCTTATGTGTAAGTGTTGGATGGGTGCATGAAACAAGTGTTACAATGAGAACCTAATCGATTTTACTATTACCCCTGTACGTGAGAGGTGTCACCGTGCATGGGCAAGCGACTGGGTTATAAGAACCTTCTCCAGCCACATCCCCTTTTCCTCTTTTCCACCTCGGCTGCTCGTGCTTTTGCT
>JACBKR010005950.1:0-15268 GCA_014218235.1 Colocasia esculenta | reverse complement strand
AGCCATTTCCTTGGCATTGCTGCGGAAGCACTGTCTGCAGCACATGAGCCCATACTTGCGAATCAGACCATGAGGATTGCCACAAACTCGGCTGCATACAGGGAAATGAAAAAAAAATTAAAATAGAAGCGGAATATCCACCATCGAAAAAATGTCATTGCAAAGTTTAGCAATATCTAAAACCATCGATTTGCAGATAAATGTCTGCTCCAAAATGACTTTCCCCTAATACAACAGCATATTCTAAATTATAAGTAAAAAAGATGTCAAAATAGAAAATTGCAGTTTAATGTCAAAATATAAAAATACTTATTGCAAGACATGGGATTGCTTGGAAAGCAGACGAGGCCTAACAAGACCCTTCTCTCTCTCTCCAACCATAGTATTACTTTCCAAGTAATCCACATCAACTTTATTACAAGACAGATCTTGCAATAAGTAGTTTCTCGTCAAACACTACAGAACATGTCAGCCACTACATTGGAGTGCAGCTCCATTAGATTCATTTGGAGCAGACTCAAGCAGAGAGGATTGTCCGATATATGCACAGATAAAATCTCAAAATCATGTAAAGATCCTGAGAAGAACTATGTGCATTGGCATTCACGGATCAATTACTTAGGATAGGCACCACATCTGTGTCAGCCTTCACAAACTTTAAGAGAAACCATTTGATGTTTCACTTGAAAGATCACCATGTGATGTCACTCAGGTATCAAGACAAAAACGGTTGATTTGATGAATAAAGGTCATTTAGTTTCCTGTAAAACACTAAAACACCTCTGAACTACTATATTATCATAACCATAAGTATGAAAATATGATAGACTGGTTATTACAGTATTTTACAGCATTTATGTCAAGAAAGCTCCTAAAAGATCACCATGAAATATTACTCAAATTTGAAAGGAACTTCTATTTGTCCCCACCAACATCCCACTACCCAGATAGAAGCATAATAAACCTTGAAAGATACAATGCCAGAGCCCAGACCCATTCAATCATTAAAATGAATAAAAGCATGCAATGATATTGATATCATGCCAATGTGGATATAAATGCCCCAACATTTATCAACAGTCATAAAGATGGTACAAAACAGATTCATCAAGAAAAAAACTTATTGGATGTTACTCCAGCCGGAATAATGTAAATTCTTGGTTTCAGCTGGCCAGGAAAACACTATCTTCATAGAGGAACCAAAATTAGCCGTTTATATAAACCGCAGTATAAGATTGGCAGATTAGAATCAACTAAGTTAATACAACTACTTTCAGCTCCTCTATTAGACCTACAGGGAATAGATTGTACCTATATAGCTGAACAATATGGAAAGTCTAAAGCCACAAAACATCTAAAAGCATTTCATTCAAAATCCATAGTAAGATATATGATCGTCTTCTTGTTCATACTACAAAATCTTAATTCTAGTTTTACAGAAGAATCCAGACACTAACCAAGGGTACAGCTTTTGTTTGGACGGGATTTTGCAGGAGAATTTCCAAACCGGATGCACGAAGCAGAAGATTTTCTGCTCATAATCCAAAGTAAATGGGAACAAGATATTCACAATCAAGTAAACACAGTGCATCAAAAAGTTCAAACAGTTGATGGAACCGCATTGCAAAAACCCGATCTTGTCCCCCAAATTCAATCCAAAGGAAAAGAGATCAATGCGTTTGGATATTCGCATCAGCCTGACATATTTACCATTTAGGAAAAGCTTACTTTCTATAATAACTGCAAATGAATGAGACCGTCCAATAATCTAGAAACTTCCATGGCAACCACTATGTCTTAAGCCCACTCGACGGTGGATGGACTCCATAGACACCTCCAACCTGTTTAAAACCATACCCCGCAGCTTTTCTGTTCTTCAAAAGAGCGCGGTTCTTACAAGTTACAGCATACCATGACAGCATTAATCTCTATCAACATAGCCATCACAATTAAAGCTTTAATATACCATTAGAAGCTGTCCTAGATCTGCACAGAGAGTTAGTCAAAGAACCATAAATCGGATAACCGTACACCACCCTTAAGCGGATAGATTGGCCTACGCATGTCTCGACAGTCTACGAGTCCTCAGGAGAATCGACGAACCAACAATCCCCGCTACTCTCTTAAAGCACCAGATTATGTTACTTCTAGGAAGAAAGAGACTGGAAAGGCCAGAAGAAGATCTGCGTTCATGAGATCTAAGCAAAAGGTGGAAGGAGAAGCTACCACGCCCGAGATCCAGGCCCATATTCTTGGGATGAGAATGCCAGACCGCTGATTGCCCCATCCTTCTCTCTCTCCTCCTCTCTCTCTCTCCCCCCGCCGACGTCTGTGCGCAGTCTTGAGCAAGAGAAGTGGCGGCTAAAGGCCAAATCTGCCTTCTTTATAGTGGTCCCGAAAACCCTAAGCTCCTTCTTCTGCTTAATTGACCCATCTGGCCGGCCCAGACCGGTCCACCACGGCCCGGCCCATAAATACGTCGAGAATTTGTTGATGGGCGGCTATACTTAAATGAGTGATTCTAACTGTACATTTATTTGTGCAGCAAATATAACTCTATTTAAACTTCGTATTTTTTTAAATATTTTTTACATGTTTAGATAATTTGCTCAATTCGTATATTAGTTCATGAGAAGGTTATAAATATAAGATAAAATAATTTCAAATGAAACCATAGCTGAAACCCCAATTTAAAAAAATGGTCCTATCCTCATATATTATTACCGAAAACAATTTAGGGAGAATTATTATTCGTCCCTGGGAGGGGCGAGCCATTATTTCCCGATCCCTGTCAGGTTTCCCCTGGACGCCTGGTTCCTGCTTTATATGCGGACTTATTTTCCAGTCCCTGGGCTTAACGGACGTTATCCTCCTGTGTCCATTACCCATTCTACCCCTAGCCCACCCACCCGTGACCTGTTCGACTTTAATGCCTTTCGAAGGAGGCAATGGCGGAACCTTCTCGCCGCGGCATTGCAGACCAGCGTGCCCGTGTTTGTCCGCTGCGAAGAGGAGACCTGCTGTTTTGGTAGCGCTGCGAAGAGGACACCAGGGTTGCCGTTTGGGTGCGCTACGAGAGGACACCAGGGTTGCCGTTTGGGTGCGCTGCGAAGAGGAGCGCAGAGATTTCTCACTGATTCTCACTTCCTTCCTTCTATCCCATGTGTAGGTGAGTTTTTCTTGTCGTTCCGATGCATATTGGTTCCCACCGATCTCCTTTGACCTCTGTATATCCACATCCCTTAGTCGCCAAATCTTTTCTTGCCAAGATTTTTCATCCTTTCCGTTCTTGGTTTAAAAATAGTTACTATATTAACTTTTAATTATGTCCTTACCAACTATTTTTTTGTACATAAGTGTCTACCTATTTTTAAAATTTTCTAATTCTTGAACAAGTTGTCGAGTATTACATATCTTAACTGTGTAATCTGTAACAACTTGTAAGTAACTGTGTATGATGAAGAGCTTACATTATTAATGTAAGTCTCGGGTCTTTAGTGGATCCTTATTGGGCCTGTAGAGGTCTGTGTGGGTTGACGGCCAGGACCATGCCGTTGAGTCTGAGTCAGCGCCCAGCGATGTGGACGTATGAGGTGAACCAGCGGCAGGGATATGGACGTCAGCTGTAGGGTTCAGTAGCGGCCAGTGATGTTGACGTTGACTTGGTCGGGCCTGTTGGTAGGCAGCCCGAGAGGCAGAACCTACCTTTCCTCATTTTCCTCTCCTTCTCTCCAACCTTTGCCTTTCTTGATTCCTGCCGCGCTTCTGTTGATATTTGACTCGTGGGAAGCCCGCTGGATGTCTGGGGTGTGGGCTTTTTGCTAGATTCGGGCGGGAAACGCGAGGTTTTTTGGCGTGATTCGCGGGAGTCTTCGGGAGATCCGACGCGATTTGTAACGCCCCGACGCGGAATATCGGAGCGGAATTACAGTTATTAAATAGTACAGAGCGAGAATAAATAACAAAACCATTGCACAATTGGATAACACCAATTAAACTCCAACTTCATTAATAATCCAACAACCTCCATTACATTCACTAATAACTCATTAACTGACTAATACATCAACGTATCAGAGCCAAAACTAGGGCCCAGAGTACTTTATTCAAAATCAACTAATACATAAATGACTATCTGATTCACTAACTCATATCTATACTAACTGACTACTACTAGAAAGCCTTGGTTGCTGGAAAGGGGTCACTCCTGAGCATCATCCTCAGTCCCGTCCTCGTGAGTGTGGTCATCGTCATACTCGCCTGAAACACATTAAATAAAAATGCAGGATGAGCGAATAACGCTCAGTAGGACTTAATATCTCATGTAAACAAGCAGGCTTAAGTGTTTAACCTTTTATCAAGCAGGATAACTAACAGGAACGAGCAAGTACGAGAACGATCAGGTATAGTCGTGCCAGTAAGTTCACAAGACAAGAATACCTTCATAGGTAACAAGTACAAAAGATTTGGCCATATTTCAAGTTAACAAGTATTGCACAGCAGTGCACAAGTCACGATAGCAAGTAAAGCAAGTAACATGCGTTTGGTCGATCATTTTATCAACCACAAGTCAAGTATCATGTACAGGAATGTTTGTGAATTCTTAGATCAATCTTGATAGTCATGCGTTTGGTGTATGCCATCACCTGATCATTAGACCCCCGCGAGTTATAGCCTTTCAGGTGCTCCTCCCAAGGACCAGATCGGGCCCTTATTGTTGCCTAGCATAGTCATGTTTGTTATCTTAGACAATCACAAAATGGCCAAGAGAGTACCAAGAATAGATGAGAGTAGTAGATGAACTAGACGAGAGTGTAGAGAACGTGAACAGATGAGAGTATCGAGATAGTAGATGAGATAGGGACATTCCGTAAAAAGACGAGAAACACACGATAGTAACGGTTGCACGGCACCAGGTCGGGTACCGGCAGTCTGGTAGAAGTCACAACCGCCCACTAGCTGTGCTATGAACACAGGCTAGATGGTCCAGCGTGATTGCAAGATAAGGAGAGAACACTAAGGCCATGGATCGTACTGATCCCTAAGGTGTAACGGTTTTAGGGTACAACCAGCTCGTTGACTAAGGACGTGCGCCAAAGCCAAGAAGACTTACGGAGGTCTTGACAAGGAGTCCCTGGTCCAGTCGAGAGTATTCCCGGTGGAGAGGTGGTCCAAGTCAAGGGAAAGTGTGTAAAAACGGGTCCGTCGTGCCTCGAGTGCTCGAAGGCCGAGGGAAAACGGTAACGGTAGATAAAATGCGCGAGTTAAAAAGGAAACAATTGTATTTAACAAAATAGGATAATTTAATCATTTATTTTGATAATTTACCGAATACATTATTGCATAATTTATCAAGGTCAAATGGCAATTTACAATGTTATGTGTGTGCAAGTGTAAAGAAATCTTGAGGATATGATAAGTCGTGCAAATGTCATTTTTTTAATAAACAAGTCAAATTAATTATAACATGGTTTAATCATGGCTAATTAGGGTTAAATAGCCAAAACAGCAGGGCATGTACACAATTTTAGTTCTGGCCGAAATCTTTGAAACGCGACGGACCTACCCGTCGCGATTCAAGTCGCGACAGGCGGTCGGGCGCGACACGGGTCCTGGCCGGCCTGGCTCGGACCGGGGTGAATCGCGGCGTCACAGGCCGTCGCGTTATTGACGCGACATGCCGGCAGGGCGCGACACGGATGTATCGCGGCGGGTCGCGCCGTCGCGATAACAGGTGGTTCCCCTTTTTCCCTTTTTCTCAGGTCGAGTCCTCTGTGATACAGGGACATTCTAAATTCTTATAAAATAGCACGGTGATCCAAAAAGTACGAAACTAGTTTCAAACGAAAGTAGACATGTATATCTATCAACATGCACGATTAATTTGAAAATAGACAAGGTTTAGATATACATTGATCAGGTTACTTTTTGGTGACCTAAACAGGCGCAGTCAGAGTTCAATGAATTAATTAGAGGTGTATACATGATGAAAAATTCTGAAACCAACGGCGTTTGAAAGCTAACATATAGTAGTATTTATGATAATTTTATCATGGAATGATGTCAAGTTTTCACGAGGTTAAAAAGGAAACAAGGAGGGTCGAGTGCACAGGTTTGATAGATATTCAAAGATTTAATTCTCCCTCATGGGAGATCGAAATCAAGCAAGACCAAGGGCGTTTGAATATAGTAATGGTAGTATCAGGTAATTTTATCATGCATGAGAGCATGTACACGTCGGGAATTAGAGAAAATGATGATCTCAGTTCATGAGAACAGCAGGATTTCACGAATTAAATTCGCCCAATTGGGTGAACGAAATACCACGAACCATAGGGCTTTTGAAGAGGTACATGAAGGCTACCTAGGGTAATTATTTCACGATTTTTGCTTGAGAGATTGCCTACCTTTTCGTGGAGCAAGAAAACCCTAGTTTGGATGACGAAAATCTGAAAACCCTTCTTGTTCTAGCCTCCTCCTCCTCCTGCTCCTTTGTCTTCAGCCCTTCTCCTCTTTCTCCAGAGCCTAGCCACGAAAATGGGTTGCTAATGAGAGTTTTTGGTGTATATGGCCAACTATAGGAGTCCTAGTCATTATAAGAGTCCCTCTTTTCCATTAAACTCTAAATTTTCTTCTTTCTCCCACTTTTTCTTATTTATCCACCTAATGGCTAGGGAAAGAGCTAATTTCGTGGCCAAAGGTTAGGGTGGGTAGGACTCTTATTTAAGATATATATGAGTTATTTAACATTTATCTTAACCCTTTCCTATTTATTTAATTTTAGATACGAATTTCACCTATTTACCTTCATTCCATGATGGGCTAACCCTATTTGGGCCCATTTATTGGGTTTGGGTTATTAGAGTAACCCATTACTAATTTAATTTAATGGGGATTGCTTTAATTCCCATTTATACAATGCATTCTCCCTTTATTCCAATTAAATCAATTTATTTTATTTATTTAAATAAAAATTATTTTATTTGGATTTTAAAAATCCAGGGTGCTACATCCTCCTCCCTCTTAAAAGAATTTGGTCCCCAAATTCATATAATCGTAAGAGGAAGAATGACTTACTGAATAATTCTGGATAATTCCGGCGCATTGTAGCTTCAGGCTCCCACGTGGCCTCTTCAACTTCGTGATTTCTCCATAATATCTTCACCACGGGTATGGCTCGATTCCGAAGCTGTTGCATCTTCTTGTCCAGAATCTTCACTGGCCTTTCTTCATAGGTCATATCTTTGTTCAAGTGATATCGTCATAGCTAATTACGTGAGATGGATCATACACGTACTTCCTTAGCATTGACACATGGAATACATTGTGTACTGTAGAGAACTGGGGAGGTAGTGCTAGTCGGTACGCCATCTCGCCAACTCTATCTAATACCTCAAATGGACCTATGAATCTTGGTCTTAGCTTGCCTTTCATCCCAAACCGTTGAAATCCTCGGTCGGGGATACTTTGAGCATCACATGGTCTCCAGTCTGAAATTCTAAGTCCCTTCTTCTTTTATCAGCATAGCTCTTCTGCCTGGACTGAGCTACCTTAATTCTGTCTCTGATAATTTGTATGTCTCTGCTAGTATTTTGTACCATGTCTGGTCCCAGCCATTGCTGCTCACCTATTTCATTCCAGCACACTGGCGATCTACAGCTTCTGCCATACAGAGCTTCGAATGGTGCCATCTTAATGCTGGCCTGATAACTGTTGTTGTAGGCGAATTCTATTAGTGATAGTTGTTCATTCCAATAACCTTCAAAATCTATAGTGCAGGCACGTAGCATGTCCTCCACTATCTGGTTGGTCCTTTCTGTCTGTCCATCCGTCTGTGGGTGGAAAGCAGTACTAAAATTGAGTTTAGTGCCTAAGGCAGTTTGGAGTCCCTTCCAGAATCTAGAAGTGAACCTAGGGTCACGATCTGAGACAATGGATACTGGAACTCCATGTAGTCTGACTATCTCTTTTACATATACGCTGCAAGCACATCAACACTCCAAGTGCTTTTAACTGCTAAAAATGTGCGGACTTGGTCAATCGGTCCACTATGACCCAGATTGCATCGAGTCCACCACGAGTTCGGGGTAAACCTATGATGAAATCCATTCCGATGCTTTCCCACTTCCATTCGGGTATGTCCAGGGGTCTAAGTACACCCGCAGGACGCCGATGTTCTGCCTTTACTTGCTGACAAGTGAGGCAGTGCGCAGCATGCTCAGCTACCTCACGCTTCATATTTGGCCACCAAAATGACCTTTTCATGTCTTGGTACATCTTGGTTGCACCTGGGTGGATTGTGTACTTGGTCTTGTGGGCTTCATCCATCAGTTTCCTTTTCAGCTCTTCATTGTCAGGCACACATGTCCTGGCTTGGAATAAAATTCTTCCATCTTCAGCGATGGAGAAGTCTGGCTTGTCAGCTATGGTCTCCCTTATTCTGATTAGAAACGGATCATTAGCCTGTTGCTCTCTGATCTCAACAAAGATGTCGGGTTGAGCTTTAAGATTAGCCACTAACATCTTATCACTTCTCTTCTCAATATTCAGATCTAGACTAGCGAATTGCTCTAACAATTGCATCTCGCCCATGACTAGACAGATATCGAAGCTACTGGCTTTCTGCTAAGTGCATCAGCTACTGCATTACCTTTGCCTGGGTGATATTGAATGTTGAAATCAAAATCCTTCAAGTACTCCAGCCATCTCCGTTGTCGCATATTGAGCTCCTTTTGAAAATAAGTACTTCAAACTCTTGTGGTCGGAGTAAACAATAATTGTTCCCCATATAGGTAATGCCTCCAGATCTTGAGTGCAAATACCACAGCAGCTAGCTCTAAGTCATGGACAGGATAGTTAACCTCATGTTGCTTCAATTGCCTTGATGAATAGGCTATCACTTTCTCATTCTGCATTAACGCAGCCTAGACCGATTCCAGATGCATCAGTGTAGACTGAGAATCCTGCGCCTTCGACTGGTAATGCGAGGACAGGTGCAGATGTCAACAATTGCTTGAGTGTCTGAAAGCTCTTCTCACTTCCTTGCTCCAGACATATGGGTTTCCTTCCGCGTAAGACGCGTAAGAGGTACAGCTATCTTGGAGAAGTCTTTTATGAATCGTCTGTAATATCCAGCCAGTCCAAGAAAGCTTCTGATCTCGGTGACATTGGTCGGCCTTTCCCAGTTCAGCACGGCTTCTACCTTGGAAGGGTCGACAGCGATACCATCCTTGGATATGACATGGCCAGAAATGACACCTCCTCGAGCCAGAATTCACACTTGCTCAATTTGGCATAGAGTAGATTGTCCCGCAAGATTTGCAGAGCGATCCTCAGATGCTCCTCGTGCTCTTCTTGGGTCTTGGAGTATATGAGAATATCATCAATGAATACCACGACGAACTTGTCGAGGTAGGGTTGATAGATGTTGTTCATTAATTGCATAAAAGCTGCAGGAGCATTGGTTAGTCCAAAAGGCACGACTACAAATTCGTAATGACCGTACCTGCTCCTGAAAGCTATCTTGTAGATATCTGCATCTTGAATCCTCATCTGATGATATCCCGATCTAAGGTCAATCTTAGAAAAATATTTGCTCCTGATATCTGATCAAATAATTCATCGACACGCGGCAGGGGGTACTTGTTCTTGATAGTGAGACTGTTCAACTGCCTGTAATCGATGCATAACCTCATAGATCCGTCCTTCTTCTTGACGAACAACACTGGTGCTCCCCAAGGAGAAGTACTCGGCCTAATAAAACCCTTTTCTAGAAGTTCCATCAGTTGTTCTTTCAACTCTTTCAATTCAGCAGGGGACATCCTGTAGGGTTGACGTGAAACCGGTGCAGCTCCAGGTGCGAGATCAATTGAGAAATTCACATCTCTCTCAGGTGGAATGCCTGGTAGCTCATCGGGAAACACATCAGGGTATTCTTGCACTATGTGGATGTCTGATATCTTAACTGCTTTCTTTTCCACTACGATGGCGGCAATAAACGCCATACTCCCTTTCCTTATCATGTTCTGTGCCTTTATAGCAGAGACGAGGGACAAGTGTCGCTTGTGCCTACGTCCTGTGAAGGTCAGCTTAGGGAATTCACTAAAAGAAATTTTCCCCTCTACTACAATCCACGATAGCCCCATACGTGGATAGCCAATCGGCTCCCAGAATGACATCGTAGCCCTCCATGGGCATACAGATCAAGTCAGCTCTAAGGTTAAGTTCACCAACCTTAACATCAGCTAATGGAAAATATTTATTCAATTGAGCCTTTTCTCCTAGTGGTGTTGTGACAGATAATTCAAATGTCATAGATGCAGGTTTCTTTTTAGGGTATCAGCAAATGCTTGTGATATGAACGAATGCGTTGCGCCAGTATCGAACAAAACAAATGCCGAATGAGAAAAGACCGGTAGTGTACCTTCCACAACTCCACCTTCCTCGGTGTCTCTACCTCTTGCAGGGCCTGTAGTCTGCCTGGTTTCTTTTGTCCCATAGGACGCTTCTCTTTCTCTTGCTCCTTCAGCACAGGGCATTCGGAAATGCGGTGATTGCGATTTCCGCAACGCAGGCAGGCGCCTACTTTTCTCCAGCACTCAGCGGCAGTGTGACCAGGCTTGTCACAATGCTCACAGTTGGTCTTGTTGGTGTTTGGAGGAGTAGGTATCTTGGGCTTTCTTTCCTGGCTTGTCCCTCCAGTGATGTTGAACGGCCGCTTTTTGCCATTTGTGGGCTTGCTGGAGGAACCAGATGTTGGTTCCTTCTTGACTAGTCTCCCCTTGATGCGATCAGTCAGATCGGTCGCATCTTCTAGTAACTGAGCCTTCTTGACCATTTCAGCATACGTCTGAATATCCATGGGTGCAAGTTGGGTAATATATGACGGCTTAAGCCCATTAAGAAATCGCCTCGCCTTCATTTTCTCTGTGCTAACAAGGTGGTTGGCATAGCGTGCCAATCGGGAGAATTGCGCTTCATATTCAGCGACAGTAAGGTGCCTCTGCTTCAGTGCAGCAAATTCTGAGGCTTTCTCTCCTGGACTCTTTCAGAGAAATACTTGGAGTTGAAATGCTCCTTGAATTCCTCCCAGGTAAACTGTGCATCTGCCCTGGTGGCTTCCACAGATTCCCACCACGCACGGGCGTCCCGTTCAAGCTGAAATGTTGCCAGTACAAGCTTGTCCCCATCCGCGCATTGCATGACGCGGAAAAACGTTCTGTCTCCTTAAGCCAATTTTCTGCCTCATCGGGATCAGTGGTCCCGCTGAATCGGGGTGGATTCAGATTGCGGAAATTCCTGTGTAATTCTCCAGCTCCTCGGTTGTTGTTATTATTGTTGTTTGCTCCAGCAGCCTGAAGTAAAGCCTGGGTAAGCTGCTGGATAGTCTGCTGCATGTCACGGAGTTGAGCACGCTCCGCTGCCATTGCTAGTATTTAAGTTCCTTCAAAAGAGAATTTTAAATGTAAGTCGTTGAGTTTGCACTAAGTTTGTGCGTGTGTGAGTTCATTTTATCTCATTACCCTTGGTTCTACCCATCTCACATAGGTACGGAATTAGACTCTAAGTCAAGGCAAGTCAAACCTAGATCATCCTATACTTAAGAACCTAGGCTCTGATACCACAAAACTGTAACGCCCCGACGCGGAATATCGGAGCGGGATTACAGTTATTAAATAGTACAGAGCGAGAATAAATAACAAACCATTGCACAATTGGATAACACCAATTAAACTCCAATTTCATTAATAATCCAACAACCTCCATTACATTCACTAATAACTCATTAACTGACTAATACATCAACGTATCAGAGCCAAAACTAGGGCCCAGAGTACTTTATTCAAAATCAACTAATACATAAATGACTATCTGATTCACTAACTCATATCTATACTAACTGACTACTACTAGAAAGCCTTGGTTGCTGGAAAGGGGTCACTCCTGAGCATCATCCTCAGTCCCGTCCTCGTGAGTGTGGTCATCGTCATACTCGCCTGAAACACATTAAATAAAAATGCAGGATGAGCGAATAACGCTCAGTAGGACTTAATATCTCATGTAAACAAGCAGGCTTAAGTGTTTAACCTTTTATCAAGCAGGATAACTAACAGGAACGAGCAAGTACGAGAACGATCAGGTATAGTCGTGCCAGTAAGTCACAAGACAAGAATACCTTCATAGGTAACAAGTACAAAAGATTTGGCCATATTTCAAGTTAACAAGTAATTGCACAGCAGTGCACAAGTCACGATAGCAAGTAAAGCAAGTAACATGCGTTTGGTCGATCATTTTATCAACCACAAGTCAAGTATCATGTACAGGAATGTTTGTGAATTGTCTTAGATTAATCTTGATAGTCATGCGTTTGGTGTGCCATCACCTGATCATTAGACCCCCGCGAGTTATAGCCTTTCAGGTGCTCCTCCCAAGGACCAGATCGGGCCCTTATTATGTTGCCTAGCATAGTCATGTTTGTTATCTTAGACAATCACAAGAATGGCCAAGAGAGTACCAAGAATAGATGAGAGTAGTAGATGAACTAGACGAGAGTGTAGAGAGACGTGAACAGATGAGAGTATCGAGATAGTAGATGAGATAGGGACATTTCCGTAAAAAGGCGAGAAACACACGATAGTAACGGTTGCACGGCACCAGGTCGGGTACCGGCAGTCTGGTAGAAGTCACAACCGCCCACTAGCCGTGCTATGAACACAGGCTAGATGGTCCAGCGTGATTGCAAGATAAGGAGAGAACACTAAGGCCATGGATCGTACTGATCCCTAAGGTGTAACGGGTTTTAGGGTACAACCAGCTCGTTGACTAAGGACGTGCGCCAAAGCCAAGAAGACTTACGGAGGTCTTGACAAGGAGTCCCTGGTCCAGTCGAGAGTATTCCCGGTGGAGAGGTGGTCCAAGTCAAGGAAAGTGTGTAAAAACGGGTCCGTCGTGCCTCGAGTGCTCGAAGGCCGAGGGAAAACGGTAACGGTAGATAAAATGCGCGAGTTAAAAAGGAAACAATTGTATTTAACAAAATAGGATAATTTAATCATTTATTTCGATAATTTACCGAATACATTATTGCATAATTTATCAAGGTCAAATGGCAATTTACAATGTATGTGTGTGTGCAAGTGTAAAGAAATCTTGAGGATATGATAAGTCGTGCAAATGTCATTTTTATTAATATAACAAGTCAAATTAATTATAACATGTTTAATCATGGCTAATTAAGGGTTAATAGCCAAAACAGCAGGGCATGTACACAATTTAATAGTTCTGGCCGAAATCTTTGAAACGCGACGGACCTACCCCGCGATTCAAGTCGCGACGGGCGGTCGGCGCGACACGGGTCCTGGCCGGCCTGGCTCGGACCGGGGTGAATCGCGGCGTCACAGGCCGTCGCGTTATTGACGCGACATGCCGGCAGGGCGCGACACGGATGATATCGCGGCGGGTCGCGCCGTCGCGATAACAGGTGGTTGCCCCTTTTTCCCTTTTTCTCAGGTCGAGTCCTCTGTGATACAGGGACATTCTAAATTCCGTATAAAATAGCACGGTGATCCAAAAAGCACGAAACTAGTTTCAAACGAAAGTAGACATGTATATCTATCAACATGCACGATTAATTTGAAAATAGACAAGGTTTAGTATACATTGATCAGGTTACTTTTCGGTGACCTAAACAGGCGCAGTCAGTTCAATGAATTAATTAGAGATGTATACATGATGAAAAATTCTGAAACCAGCGGCGTTTGAAAGCTAACATGTAGTAGTATTTATGATAATTTTATCATGGAATGATGTCAAGTTTGCACGAGGTTAAAAAGGAAACAAGGAGGGTCGAGTGCACAGATCTGATAGATATTCAAAGATTTAATTCTCCCTCATGGGAGATCGAAATCAAGCAAGACCAAGGGCGTTTGAAAGCTAGTAAGATGTAGTATCAATGAGAATTTTATCATAGCATGGGAGCAAGTACACGTCGGGAATTAGAGAAAACATGAGATTCGGGTTCATGAGAACAGCAGGATTTCACGAATTAAATTCGCCCAATGGGTGAACGAAATACCACGAACCATAGGGCTTTTGAAGAGGTACATGAAGGCTACCTAGGGTAATTATTTCACGATTTTTTCTTGAGAGATTGCCTACCTTTTTCGTGGAGCAAGAAAACCCTAGTTTGGATGACGAAAATCTGAAAACCCTTCTTGTTCTAGCCTCCTCCTCCTTGCTCCTTTGTCTCCAGCCCTTCTCCTCTTTCTCCAGAGCTCTAGCCACGAAAATGGGTTGCTAATGATGAGTTTTTTGTGTATATGGCCAACTATAGGAGTCCTAGTCATTATAAGAGTCCTCTTTTCCATTAAACTCTAAATTTTCTTCTTTATCTCCCTTTTTCTTATTTATCCACCTAATATGGCTAGGGAGAGAGCTAATTTCGTGGCCAAAGGGTTAGGGTGGTGTAAGGACTCTTATTTAAGATATATATGAGTTATTTACATTTATCTTAACACTTTCCTATTTATTTAATTTATTAGGTACGAATTTCACCTATTTACCTCTCATTCCATGATGGGCTAACCCTATTTGGGCCCATTTCATTGGGTTTGGGTTATTAGAGTAACCCATTAATAATTTAATTTAATGGGATTGCTTTAATTCCCTTTATACATGCATTCTCCCTTTATTCCAATTAAATCATTTATTTTATTTATTAAATAAAAAATTATTTTATTTGGATTTTAAAAATCCAGGGTGCTACACGTTGGTGGCTGTTTGGGGATTGATTAAGCGTTCTGAGGTAGGGACTTATCCCTATAACCTTCCCCAGCAAACCAGCATGTCCAATTAACAAATTGACGTGCAAATCATGGTTTAGGGTTTGGGTTATATATGCCGGAATTGAGGGTGGTTTGGATAATCTAGGTGTTAGTTGTCTATTTATGATGTTCTGGTACTGTAGATTGATGAGAGGAAGTGTTTCCCTCCATCAGTCGGAGTTTGGTTAAGTGTTTCTGCCCATAGGGACTGATTCGGTTCAGTTCTGGGTATGGGGGACTGAAGATATCAACGTCCACATTTGTTGACGTTGAGATCTTCAGGGATGATTAAACGACAAGGTCGATTGCCGTTTAGTTATTATTGACGGCATAGGGTTTCCGTTTATCTCTGATTGGTGGCAATCGATGTGGCCGTTTATATCCTGTCTCCCAGCAGACTTAAGTTGTGTGATTAGAGGCGATTGACATGTGATGTCCGCCCTAATAGC
>JACBKR010005949.1:0-15361 GCA_014218235.1 Colocasia esculenta | reverse complement strand
GGTGACTAACCCATAATAGCCACACAAAGCAGAACATATAAGGATATTACAGTCCAACAAATATTAAAATCTTTTACAAATCTCCTTGGAACGACAGGAAAGAGGTCTCTTATTCGGATGGCCTTCCACACAACTTCTCACATCCTGGATAATGGAAAGAATAATGTGGATAGCAGAAGTACAAATACGATCAAAGGTTCTACAACAGCGTTCTCTCCAGATCCACCAGATTGTAGCTCTAAAAGCATCCTCGCCAAGCTTGTTGCAAAACCATCTTTAGAAAAGCTTTGTCTTAAAGAGTGAACTTCTTGGAGGAGAGTAGGGCGGGGCTGTCTTTGAATATTTAATCTATGAAGAATCCACCCCAAATCTCAATGGAATAAGGGCACTGGAAGTGTAGACTGTCATTTGCTCATTTTGTTGAAGATATGAAGCACATGAAGGCACATACTGCTCATATTGAGCAGGAAATTGCAGCACTTAGAAATGATTTTAACAATATCTGGCAGATAAGTAATGAGGCTAGTACTGGAGATCATAGTCATGCCCCTTCATCAACTGTTGTTCCTCCAATGTCCCATGGCTTTAATCAGATGCAAGCACATATTTCTGAAAATCTACAGAAAATGGAAGAAACTCTTCACACCAGATTGACATCTGTTTAGCTACTTAGAGAAACAACTTGGGTGCATTCGATGCCAAGATGAAGACCATTGAGGACAAGCTGCCTCCTCCACCTCCACCTCAATGATCCTATTTTCTTTTGATGATGTCAAAGGGGGAGAAAGGGTGTAATGTGTGATACTTTAGTTCTTTTTTGGTGGTTTAAATATTTTGCTGGCTTATGTTGGGATTAGAACATTGATTGCATGTTATGTTTGTCTTGACGTGAACATCATATGAATACAACCCAACTTTTAATGAATGTTGTGACTCTGTGATAAATGTTGTGAGTTTGTGATGAGATTGTCTTCTTTATATGACATGGAATTGTGTACATGATTGATCTTAAAACATCTTGTTTGAGTAGACTGATATGATAAATGAATCATAGTTGCCATCATAAAAAAGAGGGAGATTGTTGGATCTCTTGTTTGATGATGTTAACTATGATCATACAAATGTGAATATCCTGCTTCAATCATATCTAACACTATTTTCATGTTTAGTTCATAGAAATGTTGATATGATGAGAGTGGTGTCGACATAATTCTAATAGTGTGTGACACATGATTCAATCCCAGTGCAAATGGTCATGAAAGGAAGTCAGTTGTGTCGACACAGGTACATCATGTGTTGACACATCATCCTCTCACAGAAACTATTCAGAACTAAAGGTGTTAGTGGTGTCGACACAAGTTCAATGTGTGTCGACATATCATGTGGATCCAGTAAGCAGTGAAGTGTGAAGAAGCCAGCTGTGTCGACACAAGTTGGTTATGTGTCGACACATCCTATGCATTTAGAAAACAATCAGAAGACAAGTAGTTTGTGGTGTCAACACAGGATTATTGTGTGTCGACACATCCTGTACATCTCAGAAGCATTGTTTTTGGTCTGTGGTTTGGTGTGTCGACACAAGTCCCAGTCAATGCTGCCAGGACTCAAAGCAAGGAACATGTGTTGACACATAACTCAAGTTGTGTCGACACACTTTGTTTTGTTTTCAAATCTGATTTCGTAGACACGTGGAAGGTTTTGGATCAAGGCTTTGAGCGGGAATTTTGTGCCCCCAAAACTCCAAGGCACCTCGTGGGTACATGGGACTATAAATGCCCATTATCCATACATCTTTTGGAGAAACACACACCTCAGTTCCACATTCTCCAGAAGCAAAAGCGAAACTAGAGAGAGGCTTCATCCGTGCAGAATTGCTGTCCAGATCTGAAGAATTGGGGGATCCAAGTACCTTGGCTGATCAACCTCAAGTGGAATTCCCAGATTCATGACTCTACATCTCTGAGCTAAAGCTGGAAGTCTGAATCCTCATTTGGAAGCAGTACAGGGGGAATCGAACCAGTCCTTTCCAATCTGCAATTCACTTATTCTATCTGGTTCTTCATCTTAACTCATTTCATCTTGTGTGTGTTGTGAAATTGGAGCAACTCTTGTGCTCAATTTCACGTGTGTGTTCAGATCTGAGATCTCTGTCATCTCAGAGTGTGTGTGTTGTAGTGTGATCTGTGAGATCTGCTTGAACTGGCGACATAAGCCATTTGTGTGTGTGTGTGTGGATAGTGGACGTAGGATACGCAATTGTGTAATCTGAACCACCCTAAATCCTTGTGTCACTGTGGTTTGATCATTCTCTACGTAGATGATTGGTCGGCTCATTACTCACACACAACTCAGTTTGTTTAAGCTACTCAAAATTGTGCATAAGTCACATATCTAAAATTTTGATAGGTTTCTGGTGTGCTAATCGATTATTTTTAATTTGTTTTGAAATCTATTCAACCCCCCCCCCCCCCTCTAGATTTCATCATAGCTATTTTCCACTATATTTCAAGAAGACAACAGGACTAGTACAGCACCACTAGTCCGCCAAAAACTGAAATGCCTAGGCCACAAGCCTCACAGGCAAACCACTACAACAACTTATTGCCTAAGCCACAAGCCTCACAGGCAAACCACTACAACAACTGATCGCCAAAGCCACAAGCCTCACAGGCAACCACTGCCTAGGCTACAAGCTTCACAGGCAACCTACCCATGTGGGGTAACAGGATTGGCATAAGCAAGCCATCCACCACACACTAAAACCATAATCGGAAGTTTACTCGAAAAGGGTAAAACACAACGTGTGAAAGGTCACACCACATGACCTCCACAAAACACAAGCTCACCTCAACACCTGAAGAGGCTAGTACACAATGTACCACAACACAAAGCTACCATGAAGGGTACAAGTACCTACCACCACGAGGTACCACCACGAAACCACAACCACAACTGTGCCACCACCAAGGCACACCCCAACGGTAAACCTCCACCAGCGAGTCACAACACACAAGTCACAGCCAGTGGCAAAGCACGAGTCGGAAAGGAACGATGCCAACACACGGGAACGGACTACTGGTTCATGATGCCAGTTTCCAACTCGGACAACAATCACAAGAACCACCTCTCAGTCTCGTAGCCACGGACTACATAGTCCAACTACCGCTCCACAAACACACAGAGTAAGCCAACCAACAGTGGAGACCAACCAACATCACACCTGCAGACCACACAGCTGCAGCCCATACCTAACACCTTCAAGGACTCCGGCCCGAAATCTCTAAAGTGAGACACTGGAAACACAGGACTAGATGGGGATCGTGATGTCTACTGGTGTTCGCCCCCCAACCATGAGCGTGCTACAAGCAACTAAACACAAACTCTCACAAGTCTCTACCCTTATGTCATCTTTCCCTCAGCCGGATGTACAACTCAAACACAGGAGTGAGGGTGTCCAAGAAGATGACACAGACCTCAGTGGTACACATAGTACCGGGACACGCCCCGAGCACAACGTTCCTGGCTGACATAGAACCTGGGGTAGCCGACTGAAGAGGCATTCCGGAATAGGCACCGGACCACCAAACTCGGCAAACGCACAAACCACGATACATACTTATACAACCTTTATTTATAAACCACAATACATCAATATCATAGTTATCTCGTCACCGGTCACCATGTGACCTCCAAGCCAACATACACCTATACATACATGAACCACAATAACATATAATAATCTTTCCTGTCATTGATCATCTCATGACCTCCATAGCAACATTAAACCACAATGAGCATTGACCACTTAACCTAATACAATAACACACTACGTATGTTTAATATGAATCATTAATTCATCATAAATCAACTCATTATCCTACACATGCTTTACTAACATTAACTATCTTAAGTAAACTTAAAAAGATAGCAAAAGACTAAGGCTAGGTCCACACAGGACCCTCACTGCCCAAGCACACAACACACCTTATGGAGGCTAAAACGCGACGAACACAGGCGTCGCCTTTCAAATCACGACGACCAGTCCAGACGCAATTCAAAACCTTAACACGACAGGGCCAAATGTCGCGACAGAATTGCGACTGCCTGATATGTTGCCTTCACCCAAACCGACAGTCAGAGTTCAAATCGCGATGACACGATGCGTCGCAACAATGCAAGTCGGTTAACACATTCATGAACGTGACGTGACAAAGCGACGCATTCATGACCATCGATAATCACTAAACAATACTAAAGTAAACGCGACGACCCTAGTGGTCACGTATACGCCAACTGGTATAGCACACCAATAGGAAACAGAAACACGATGTCTCACTGCATCGCGTTCATACCATGAACGCGACGGTGAACCACGTTGCGTTTCAAACGTGACAGTAAGCTCAGCTCGCAGGGCGAACCCACCATCACCACCAGAAAACCCACACACATCCAACCAAATACCAACCTAAAGCAATAAACATGGTATCCATAACATGGCAAACCACCCATACATGCTTTCTGTCACGCCCCGATGCGGAATATCGGAACGTGAGGCAGTTGCAAGAAAAGGGTATAGAGCGAATACTAGACATCAAACAATTTCAAAATGAATAAGATAAAGCAAATTCATTTCATTAATACTTTTCAATGCCTAGTTACAACCACTAATATCAGAGCCAATCTATGGGACCCGATTACATTGGAATAAGCAAAAGACTAAACTTCAAACCTAACTACTACAACGCTAAACATAGAAATAGGACACTAGGTACTCATGACATCACTCCAGGTCGTTCCCGTCCTCTTGAGTGAATTTTCATCCTCGGTCTCACCTGAGAACCAAACAAAGACAAATAACGCAGGGTGAGCGAACATCGCCCAGTAGGACTTAATCTCAGGCTCAAGCAGGCTTTAAGTAATTAATGCATTAAAGGTAGATTAACTAATGACAAAACAGAAGAGAGTGTCAAGTAAAAACATAGCAGGACAGTACGTGACGAAATAGCAAGACTTTCCAAATATAGACTTACCAGAATAGCACAAGTGTGAGACTTAGCAAGTAACATATTGGTCGAAACCGTCCAGTTCTGCGCTCTCTCTCTCTAGGCGATTCTAGAGAGAGAAGCTCTGAGGTTTTGGCGGTTCTCCTGGGAGAGGTGGGCTGGCCCGGGGGGGGCACATGGAGGTCCTTCCTCCTAGTGCCTCCAATGGCCTTGTGATTGCCGCCGGTGGAGAACCTTCTTCTGAAGGTACTCTCCCTCTAGGTGATCCCCCTATTCCTTCTTCCTTCCGGGGACGTAGCATGGATCGTGCAGGTATTAGTCGGTCCATGAGATCTCGCTCCAGAGTATCCCAGTCTAGGCGACCTTGGTCTTCTCTTTTTGGAGCTCTTGTAGGTGATGGTGGTTCGATCCAAGATGGGGTCTTGGAGTTCATCGAGCCTACTTCCATGCATGATCAGAAGGTCGCGGTGTTTGATGGTCAGATGTGAAGGTTTGCAGGAGAAATGGCGTCTGGCTATCATGGGGTATTGCATTGGTATGAAGCCTATCTACTCTGCACTTCGTTCCTTTATTCTCAACTTCTGGAGCCTAAAGGAGAGGTGGAGCTCCTCATGCGAGAGGGAGGATTCTTCCTCGTTGTCTTTAACCAGAAGAAGACTTGCAGAAGGTCCTGGACGGTTTCTGGTGTATCAAGGGTCATCCTCTTGTCTTGTGTAGATGGAATGCTAACTTGCAGATGGAAAAGGAAGCGCTTACTTCCATACCAGTCTGGGTTGATTCCCTGGTTTACCACTCAGATGGTGGACGGTTAGAGGACTGGTAAGATATCTAGCTTGCTGGGCCGTCCTCTTCACATGGATGGTTTGACGGCTTCCAGGAAAAGGCTGTTGTTTGCGCGTGTTTGCATCTTGATGGACGTGGAGTCCTTGTTCCCCTCGGAGCTGGCTGTGATGGATGCTGATGGTTCTATTGATTCCATCCCAGTGACTTATGACTGGAAGCCGGTGGTATGTGATTGTTGTAAGTCATTCGGCCATGGGAATGGTGAATGCAGTTCTGATCGAGCTATTGCCAAGACGGTGAAGGTTTGGAGACCGAAGCGGAAGGATACTACGTCTTCTGTTGACACTAACTCTTTCATGATTAATGAGGAAGAGAATGCTTCTATTCCTCCTGTCAATGGAAAATTGAAGGAGTCTCTTACTTCGGAGGTTATGGCGGATGAGCCATCCGCCCGGTCGGTTAATGTAGGTATTTCCACTGGTGTGCATAACAGATTCTCGGCCTTGGAAGGTCATGGAGATATGGATGGTAATGATTCTAGACCATCTTCTCTTGCTTCTTCTGATCGCATCATCCGCAGAAAAGATCCTGGTATTGAAGGAAGGAGAGAAGATATCCCTGCTAGCACCTTACCATGCCAGACTCCTGCTTTGCATGGAAGTGGGGCCAGCGTCCAGCAACTTCCTCCTAATGCTGATTACACTATTCTTAGCAGGAAGGAGATCTTGGACAGAAGTTTTCATCATCCATTGGAGGTGAGTGTATGCTGGCATTTCTAATGAAGGAAATGCTTCTCGCAAGTCTATGCAGGATCTTCATTCAAGTAAAGAAAGCATTTCTAATGCCACGTATAGGGAACCGGGTTGCATGCTTGCAACGTACTTGGAGCTGAACAGGAGGTTCGAACCAGCCGCTGGCTAATAAAAAGGGAAAAAGGTTGAAGCTGCTAACAAAGGTCATGCTAAGGGTAATGCCTCTAATATGGAGCACACTATGGATAAGATACAGGCTCGTATCAGATCTCTCTCCCAAAATTAGTTTTTTTTATGAAGATAGTTTCTTGGAATGTTCGGGGTGTAATAAGAGGGAATAGATTAAGTGTTAAAAATCTAATTGCCCATGCTAAAGCTGATGTCTTTGTGTTGCTGGAAACTCATGTTCGTGAACCTAAGATGACTACTCGTCGTCTGTTTATTGCACCTCATCTTAATATCCTGCATAATTATTCTGAGCACTTGGGAGGTAGAATCTGGGTGCTTTGGAGTGGGGCTTCTGTTCAGTTATCTCAAGTAAAAGTCACCTCTCAGATTATCCATATGGACGGTGTTGACTTGTCTTCTGGGAAGAATTTTCATTTGACAGCAGTTTATGGTTCGAATTTGTCTTACGAGAGGCAGACTCTTTGGAGGGATATTATAGACATCTCTATGCATATCTCCTTGCCTTGGCTTCTTATTGGTGATTTCAATTGCGTTCGGTTCCCTGAGGAAAAGGTTGGTGGTCGGACTCTTACCACAGCTATGCTCCGAGACTTTAACACTTGCGTTGATGCTTCTTCTTTGCTGGATCTGAAATCCGTGGGGAACATTTTTTCGTGGTGTAATAGATCTATGGGGACCAGGAGAATTGCTTGTCGCCTTGATAGAGCTCTCATTAATCAACATTGGCTGGATTGCTATCCGGATAGTTTTGGCGCTAATGGTGAACAAGTTTTGTCTGATCATGCGCATCTTACTGTTCTCATGAAGCAGCTATCCATACTGGCCCTAAACCATTCAAGTTCTTCAACATGTGGGCTAAGCATGATGGGTTTCTCCCTACTGTCCAGAAGGCTTGGAATACTCAGTTCCGGAGTACTCCTATTTATGTTCTGTGTAAGAAACTTCAAACTGTCAAGGTGTCTTAAAGAATGGAATAGATCTGAGTTGGAATCATTCATAGAAAGGTTTCTTATGCTGGGGATGTTCTTCGCAAGGCTCAAGAAGATTTATCTGCGGATCCCTTGAATGTGATCTGCATGGAGAAGGAGAGGCTAGCTCATGATGACTATCTTGCTTGTCTTAGTATGGAGGGATCTTTTGCTCATCAAAGGGCTAAACAACATTGGTTAACTCAATCTGATGATAGCACTAGCTTCTTCTATGCTAGTATAATGGGGCGTAGAATGGTAAACTCTATAAGAAGTTGCAAGTTGCAGGATGGTAAAATCTCTAATGACATGCTGAAGGTTAAAGATCATGCTGTGGACTTCTACACTTCTCTTCTTAATCAGCATTCTCATCATCATTCCCCCCGCTTCTTACCCTCACGGGTGCTCTCTGAAGAGGATCGCTCTACTATCATGACTCCTTTTACTTCTGAAGAGATTAAGGCTGTTGTGTTCATGCTCCGAATAAAAGCCCTGGACCTGATGGTTTTCCAGCTGACTTTTACCAGTTATGTTGGAACATAGTGGGTGGTGATGTCTTAGATGCAGTCCATTACTTCTTTAATGGTGGGAGGTGGTTACGTCAGGTAAATCACACTTTCATTTCTCTCATTCCTAAGACTGATTCTGCTGATTCTTTTGATCAGTTCCGGCCGATCTCTTTGTGCAATTTTCTTTATAAGATTATCACCAAGTTGATTGCCAATCGCATGCAAGAGTTCATGCCTCACTTGATCAGCAAGCATCAATCTGCTTTTATTAAGGGAAGGAAAATTCAGGACAGTATTCTTCTTGCTAATGACCTTGTAAGGGATATTCATTCTAAGCACCGTGGCAATCTTCTTTGTCTGAAAGTGGATCTCCGAAGGCCTTTGATTCAGTTCATCGTGGTTTCATTCTTTTCATGCTCAGGAGTATGGGCTTCCCAAGCATGTGGGTTGACTGGATTGATATCTCATAAACTCTCCAACCTTCTCCATCCTTCTCATGGCAGTCCTAATGGTTTTTTTTCGGCTCTTCTAATGGCATTAGGCAAGGTGATCCTTTATCGCCATATCTATTCTGCATTGCCATGGAGGGACTCTCTATCATGATTGAGCAGAAAGTGGAGGAGGGGAGTTTACAGGTCCCTTCCTTTGGTAATGTGAAGGTCTCTCATTTGATGTTTTGCTAATGATCTTCTCATTTTCATGAAGCCGAATATTAACCCTGCTAGGTGCATTTCATCTATTTTACACTCCTTCTATGGTTACTCGGGGCTGCAATTAAATGTTGCTAAAAGTAAGGTCTTTGTTGGTGAGAGGGTTCAACACAAAGGTCCCCTTCTTCAAGCTTTGCATGTCCAGGAAGGGAAGCTGCCTTCTACCTATCTGGGGCTGCCCTTGTACAGCTCTCGGTTGACAAATTCTCATTGCAATTCTATCCTTCAGAAAATAAAGAGCCGCATTGCTTCATGGAGGACGAGGTTCTTATCCAAGGCAGGCAGACTTGAGCTTATTAATTTTGTGCTGAATTCCTATGCTATCTACTGGGCGGTTGCCTTTATATTGCCTAAGAGGTTGATTAGTGAGGTGAATAGACTGTTGAGGAATTTCTTTTGGCATGCTTCCGGGGACTACAAAGCCTTTCATCTCATCAAATGGGATTGGCTTTGTCGCCCTAAGGATGAAGAGGACTGGGTATCAGAAGCATCCAAGACTGGAACTTTGCTGCCATCTCTATGCAACTCTGGAGAATTGTTCCAATCATGATAATCTTGGGCTTCTTGGGCGAAAAGCAAATATCTCTCCAAAGAATCTATATGGAATGTTTGCAGCCACTCATATCACTCTATGGCTTGGAAGAGTATTTTACATGTCAGAGATTGGATGCGCCTCATGTTATGTTCAAGATTGGTAATGGTGAGTTGATCAGACTTGGGCGGATCCTTGGATTGATGGGCAATTCATTCCGGGAGGTGATTATATCAGATATCTTCTTGGCCTTTCTCCTAATGCCACAGTTAGTACCTTCATTCAAAATGGGAGATGGTGCCTTCCTACCCCCACTTCTATTGACATGATGGACCTTCGGCCAAAGATTCTAGCATTCCCATCCATGCAGATTCTGAAGATTCCATCATGTGGATTCATAATAATGGTAGATCAGCTCTAGCCATATCTATGATCTGAAAAGAACCATTTATCCCAAAGTCCTTGGTATCATTTGTCTGGAAGCGACCTACTGCTCAAAATACTCCTTGCATGCTTGCAGTGTATGATGGGGAGGATTCCTTCTTTTGAGGTTCTTCAGAAACGTGGTATCCATGGTCCAAGTTTTTGTGTTTTGTGTACACAACATGATGAGCATCTTCACCATCTATTCTTTCAGTGCCCCTATAGCTCCTGGATCTGGACTCAACTCTTGCATAGGCTGGATATTCACAGACCGCCAAAGGATACTATTACTTCAGAATGTGAAAGTTTGATGAGTAGTTTCATGGGGGGGGGTGGGGTACATCTGTGGCTTTTAACTCATTCCGTGTTGCTCTTTGGTGGATTTGGAAAGAGCGTTGTTCCAGAGTTTTTGAGGATGTAAATCGGACCAAGGTCCATGTGCTCCTGTCCATTTTATCTGATGTTAGGCATATACTGAACCTCATGTTCAGAAGCTCAAGTCTTCGGCTAGATCAAAGAGAATTTTCAGAAACTTCAATTTTTCTCAGTAAGTGATTTGTAGGGCTTCATCTCCTTTCCTTATCATGTTGTACACTCCTCTATTTTCATAGCTATCGGCCTGTGATAGCATGATACATTCATGTAATTGATTTCTTCAAATCAATACAATTTCCGTATTATCTACCAAAAAAAAAAGAATAGCACAAGTGTCAGGAATAGCACAATAATAGCAAGATAGCACAATGTCAATTATAGCAAGATGGCCATAGTACAGATAGCACAACGAGCACAACTAGTATAGCATAGCACTTTGTTGTCAATGGACAACGAGAGAACATAGCTCTTTTGATTGTCATTTAGATAGTCAAGATAGATAGCACTTTTGATTGTCATTTAGATAGTCAAGATAGATAGCACGTTTGATTGTCATTTAGATAGTCAAGATAGATAGCACTTTTGATTGTCATTTAGATAGTCAAGATAGATAGCACTTGAGTGTATGCAAACACTCTGATCATTTAACTCCCATGGGCACTAGAACTTTCGGGCGCACATCCAGGACCAGATCGGGCCTTTATATATTACCAGGCATTAGTTATATTGTTTATCTTTAGACAATCAGTCAATGGCCAATATCAAGTACCAAGAAGTAGATGAGAGCACTAGATGAATAGACGAGATAGTAGAGTGAACCTGAATAGATGAACGAGTAGTATAGATGAGAGTTAGTGGACCTTGCACATGAAACGTCGAGTAACGAACGATAGTACCCGTTGCACAACACGCGCACATGGTGTTGGCAGTCAGCAGAACTCACGACCTTACCACTGGCCATGTTAAGCACAGATCCAGAGGTCCGCGTGATTCAAGACGAGAGTGAATTTCTAATAGCTGTTTGGACCATATTGATCCCTAATGGGTGTAACAGGTGTTAGGGTACAACCGGCTCGTCGTCCATGAGGGAATCCATGGACAGAGGAGACTTACGGAGGCCTTGAACAAAGACTTACTAGTCCGGCAGAAGGAGTATCCGACGGAGAGTTCGTCCAAGTCAGAGAGAGTGTATATAGAAACAAGTGCTCGCGTTCTAGAGGAGTTCTAGAACAGTGGAGCGTCGATATCGGTATTCCCAAAACATCACGAGAAACGATAGACAAGTATAGGGTAATTTAATTACATAAATTACAGATGTATTATGAAATAGTTTCATGCCAAATTATGCCATAATTGGATGGTTCAAAGTGTGTGTAAGTGTCATGAAATTTTAGATAGAAAAGATCATGTGCATGTATTTATATCCATAAATATTTAACTTATAATAAGAGTTATTTTCGGGATGTATGACTGTTAAACAAGAGTACAAACACTGTAGGTAATCAGCATTTGCTGAGACAGGGGGTTTTTTAATGCGAAAAGAACCCAGATCGCGACGTACCCTGATGAGGGTCGCAACGGGTTCAACTAAGATCGCGACGGTGCTTGTACGGGTCGCGACAGGATTAGTCAGGCGGGCAGCAGATCGCGACGACAGGCCCTGTCGCGATCAGATTGCGACAGAGGGCACTGTCGCGACGGCCCTTATGATCGCGGCCTTCGGGCCGTCGCGTTCATAGGGTCTGCGCTCGGGTCCGACAGGGAAAGGACATTACATGGATTGCGGGCCAGAATTTACCCTATTTGACACAGGGTGGTTCAGAAAATCATAACTTTATAGTCAATGAAAATCATGAAACTAGTTGAAAAACGACCTAGACATGCATGGGTACTTACAATAAATAGGAATTGGAAAACATCCAGGGTTTAGACATGTTGTAACACGGGTATTCATGATGAACATGAAACAATACATAGTTGAGATCAACGATTAAATTTGCAAGATAGGATGAATCAAATTTGGGGCTTTTAGGAGCAAAAGATGCCTAACATGCATCAGTTCCTACAGTAAAAATCTCGTAGCATGGGGTTGAGTATACAAGGAGATCAATTAAGAAGAGGGGAGTGTTCGGGGTCATGTAAGTCCAGAACATGAAAAATCAAGAACGAAAGATATGCTCGATGGAAAATTATGAAACCAAAGGGATTTTGTTCCTGATAGACAGACATCCTACAAAAAAGTTTCATGGTTTATGCTTGTGAGAATGCCTACCTTTGATCGTTTCCTCTTCTAAGGTTAAGACTTGAAGAACTCGGGGAAGAACTTGAGAGATCCTTCCTCTCCACGAATTCTCCTCCTTGGCCTCTCCTCCTGGTCCAGGAACTCTTGGCACGAGCTAGGGGCGGCCATGAGGGTTAAGAGAAGTATTTAAGCTTCTCCCTATTCCTTCCTAGTTTAAGCCTAACTCCTATTAAATTCGAATTCCTATTTTCCTCTCCCTTTTAAGCAAGAGATCTCCTATTTGGGTTGGGAGAGAGGAATTTCGTGGCCAATCAATGGGGTAGGTTTAGGAATCCAATCCTAATTCAAACTAGCTATTAATGCATTAATATCTCTTTTTATTTTAGTAATATTTTAGTTACGAATTTTGGGTATTTCTCTTATTCCCCTTCTTAAAATTTCTATTTTAGCCCACTCATTTCTAATGGGTCAATATAGCAAAGCCCATTACTCCTTTCTTTTGATGGGTTTTATTTAATTCTCTCTTATTGATTTCTAGTTGATTTAATACATCTTCGTTTTATTTGATTTCTAATTAATAATATAAATTTAATATTTAATTTTTTTCCCATAAATTTAGGGTTGCTACATCCTCCCCTCTTAAAAAGAATTTGGTCCCAAATTCATGTGATCATTCAGGAGAGAATGTCTTACCGAAAAGAGCGGGGGGTAGTTCCGTCTGATGATTCTTCGGGTTCCCAGGTGCTCTTCCACTCCACGATTATCCATAGGACCTTAAACACATGGATGGGACGGTCCTGAGTTGTTGTATCTTCCGTTCAGTATCTTGACTGGCTTCTCTTCGTACGTCACTCTTGTTCAATATCAACTTCTCGTAGCGAATGATGTGCGTGGGTCGTACACATATTTCTAAGCATGGAAACATGGAACACATTGTGTACACATGACAAATCCGGTGGCAACGCCAGCCGGTATGCAACCTCACCAACCCTTTCGAGTACTTCAAAAGGACCGATGAATCTAGGGCTGAGTTTTCCTTTACACCAAATCTTGGATGCCATGTAGGTGACACTTTTAGGAACACATGATCACCACTTGAAATTCCAGATCTCGCCTTCTTTTGTCGGCGTAGCTCTTCTGTCTGGATTGGGCAATCTTGAGCCAGTCTCTGATTACCTGAATGTCCTTCGTTGTCCGTTGCACCATGTCTGGGCATAGCCATGTTGTTCCCAACCTCATTCCAGCATGCAGGGGATCTGAATTCCTTCCGTAGAGTGCTTCGAACGGTGCCATCTTGATACTCGCCTGGTAACTGTTGTTATAGACGAACTCAATAAGAGTTAGGTGCTCATTCCAATAACCTTGAAAATCTATAGTGCAAGCTCTCAACATGTCTTCCACTATTTGGTTGGTTCTTTCAGTTTGCCATCGGTTTGTGGATGGAATGCGGTACTAAAGTTGAGTAGTACCCAGTGCACCTTGCAGTCCTTTCCAAAAATGGGATGTGAATCTCGGATCTCGATCCGAAACAATAGATGATGGAATGCCATGTAGTCTTACAATCTCCTTGACGTATAAGGCAGCTAGTACCTCTATGACCATTACTCTTTATAGGCAGAAAGTGGGCGGATTTGGTTAGTCGGTCCACAATGACCCATATGGCGTCGAGTCCACCACGAGTCTGGGTAAACCCATGATGAAGTCCATGCCGATACTTTCCATTTCCACTACGGAATATCTAGCGGTCTGAGTACACCAGCAGGGCTCAGGTGTTCCACTTTACTTGTTGGCAAGTAAGGCAGTGAGCGGCATGTTCAGCTACCTCTCTTTTCATGTTCGGCCACCAAAACGTTCTTTTCATATCTGATACATTTTGGTACCTCCCGGATGAGTAGTATACCTTGTCTTGTGAGCTTCATCCATTAGTCTTCTCTTTAGTTCTTCATTGTCGGGAAACAATGTCCTTCCTTGAAAGACAAGCCTTCCATCTTCAGTCATTGCAAAGTCCAGTCTTTCAGTTAGAGTTCTTTAACGCGAACTAAGAAGGAATCATCGTCTTGTTGAGCTTTGATCTCCTCCAGCATATCAGATTGAATCTTGATATGGCAACCAAGACTCGATCATCTCTATGTTCGATATTAAGTCTAACCTTGCGAATTGTTCTAGTAGTTGCATCTCGCCAAGGACTAGACTTGAGACAAATGCCATTGGCTTACTACTAAGAGCATCAGCCATGGCATTTCCTTGCCTGGGTGGTATTGGATGTGGAAGTTGAAATCTTTCAAGTATTCCAGCCATCTCTTTGTCTTATGTTGAGTCCTTCTGAGAGAATAAATACTTCGGATTTTATGGTCTGAGTAGACAGTGAATTGCTCGCCATAGATAGTGTCTCCAAATCGTCAAGGCGAAGACCACGGCAGCCAGCTCGAGATCATGTACAGGGTAGTGAATTCATGTGTCTTAGTGGTCTTGAAGAATAGGCGATGACCTTTCCTTTTGCATGAGTACACAACCTAGCCCGATTCCTGGGCATCGGTGTAGAAGAGAAACCTTCTCCTCTATTGGCAGAGCAAGAATAGGTGTTGAGGGAAGACAGTCCTTACGGGTTTGGAAACTTTTTCTCACACTCTTTACTCTAGGAGTATGGATTCTCTTTGTGTCAGACGCATGAGAGGAACACGATCCTTGAGAAGTCCTTGATGAATCGCCTGTAATAGACAGCCAGTCCTAGGAAACTTGATTTCGGTGACGTTGGTTGGTCTCTCCCAGTTGAGTACAGCTTCGACTTGGAGGGATCAACAAAGAGTCGTCCTTTGAGATGACATGGCCAAGAAGGATACTATTCGAGCCAAGAATTCACACTTGCTAAGCTTTG
>JACBKR010005948.1:0-15360 GCA_014218235.1 Colocasia esculenta | reverse complement strand
TTGTCTCATTTGTATCTTTTTACTTAATGACAAAAAGGGGGAGAAAAATAACTATTCTGAAATACATACTTAGATTTATTTCAGAACTTTCTATGCTCATGTATGTTTTGTCATCACCAAAAATGGGGATATTGATGATCCGTTCATCCCCATATAATTTCATTATTATATGCCTATTTTGGTGATTAACAAAACTTCAATAAAGTATTATCTAACAAGTTCTTATGAAGCTTAGTCACAGGAAATAAATCAGGCAAAATCAAGCAAAACCTGCAAGCAACTCTTACAATGTAGCATTTAAAGTTTAGAGCATGTAATTTTTCTAAGTACACATTGACTTCCTAAGTTTCATATCCACTTCATTAGAATCATAATGATTTCTATATCTTTATTGATTTCAGTCTCACAAGGATTTCATAAGTTGTGTTAACGATTGTATAGCATAACGATTTCATAAGTTACACAACGATTTGGTTACTGAAACGATTCGATGAGTCACAACAACGACTTGGTCGCCGTAACATTCGATAAGTTACACAACAATTTGGTTGCTGTAACAATTCGATAAGTCACAACAACGACAGTGACTGAAATAAAATCGCGTGAAGCAAACAAACAACGATTTGGTCACTGCATCGATTTGATAAGTAGCGCAACGATTTGTGTTCACAACGATTTACTTATAACGATTCGCTCTCATGATTTGTAACACAACGATTTCATAAGTTGTACAACTATTTCTATGTCATAATGACTTCATGGATTACATCGACTTGATATTCAAATATATTTTCAAATTTGAGTCTGATATTCAAATATATTTTCAAATACTGAGGATCATTTGCATCGTACAAATCTTTCAAATAAATTTGAAACCACTTCAAGAAATTCCTTTCTGTATGGCTTGAACTCTCAACACATCTCTTGTGTTCAAAAAAATATTCATCGATATCTTCAATCTGTTTAAGAATGTACAGATGTGCCTTCTCAACTTCTTCTTCAGACAATATACAAGTATTACCATTTCCTGCTAAGAAACGTCTTGAAGACTTGAATATCGAACAACTCCTTCATTATTGTCTTTAGAGGGGCCGTCATAGTTTCTTTCCCTTCGATTAAAGTGAGTGTCAATACCTATCATATACATTGAACAAAATGAGATTGTTTCCTCCATAAGATAGCCTTCAACAGTTGAACCTTCTGGATGTGCCCTATTTAAAATAGTCTTTCAATTTCTTCAAAAATCTCTCTATAGGATACATCCATCGGTATTGAACTGGTCGGCAATTCTCACTTCATATGCAAGATGTACAATCAAATGAACCATGACATCAAAAAAAGACGGTGGAAATATTTGTTCCAACTTACATAACGTTACTGCAATATCACCTTCCAATGTAAGCAAACGATCAGATTGAAGAACTTTGGAACAGACATCTCTAAAATATATACTTAACTCTGTAATTGGGTCTGTCACATCTGATTGACAATACCACGAATTGTCAAAGGCAATAATACTTGCATGTATATGACAATCATGACTCTTCAGCCCTACCAATTTTCGACTTGTAATATCTACACATTTCATCAAATTGGAGGAATATCCATCTGGAACTTTTATATTACGCAGAAAGTTACACAACGTTGTCTGCAATCTATTCAATGTATTCTTACCGCTGGTAACCTGGTCTTATTTTGACTGCCTGTCTGTGGATGGAATTCTGGTCTTATTTCCCACTGTTACATATCTAACCGTGCATTTAGATGTCTTTGCTCTTTTCCCACCAAGAAGATTCAAAGTTCCAACAATTGTCACATACATTCTTCTCAATGTGCATTACATCCAGGTTGTGCCGAATGAGTAGATTGGACCAATATGCAACTCTCTAAAAAAAATACTTTGTTTCTTCCATCCTTCTAAATTCTTGATATCCTTCTTAAGTTCTTTCCAAATTTGATAGGAGGAAGTTGAAGCTGTTGATTCCACACTGCAACACCTGTTAACACTTCTAGACGTTACGACGTTCAGCCACGCCATCAAATTTGTGTTGATACTCACACCTTCTCTGAGCTATGGACCCATAACTTATGCAAGAGGATAATAAATTTTGCACTCTCAATCTAGAAGAAAGAAAAAAAGGGGGGGGGGGAACTAAAATAGTATTGTGAACTAAACTAGTCTGTTTGATAGGGGATAAAGGATTATTTTTCATTTATAATCTTTGAAAATTAAGAAAGAAGGCATAACTTTTGAAAAGGTAAGGTATGAATCCCTTCTCTTACACTTTTATTTTATCTATCAAAACATATATCTAAAATGTGAAACATGTACAAATCTTAATTAGGAGCTAATTCCTAATTTGTATACTAATCAACCCAACCCAACCCCACCACTTAAGCACTGAGTGAGTGAGTACATAGCATAGAATTATTTGAAAAATTTCTCTTTTCTCTTTTAATCAATAAAATAATTTAGAAGCAATCAACATCATTTTATTAATTACTCTCTTTAAAAGACACAAAGTATTTCTCCGAAATATATCCAAAAAAGGAATCATATGAAGTGTTCCTAAATTTATATGACTTAGTAACTTGATATATGATATTATCTAGGGATGTTCATAGGTCGGTTTGATCCGATTTAATTTATTTTTTAGACAAACTAAAATCAAATCAATTAAGTAATCGAACTGAAACGGTTCCTAAAAATGGCAAAATACTTTATTTAGGAGAGTTGTGAGTTTCTCTTCTTAAGGAGACCGCGCTAATCTCCGCCACAATAATGTTGTGTTATATATATTTATTATATTATTATATTCAATTCAATTAGTTTTAAAATAAAAAATTGAATGAACTGATAGACTCCTAAACGACCAGAACTGAGAGATTCTGTACAATTTTATTTATGTTGTGAGCTATATACATACATGTCATGCACGTTTCCCATGCCTGTGTCGATGTCATGATACGTGTTTCTGACCCTTTCTGGATGTTGGGACCTTAATTTGCTTCCTGGCGTATCCACCCGGGCAGGAAAGTTATAACTAGATGATATCATCTTTAGTATTCATTTTTGTTCATTTTCGTGTTCATTGCATGTGATAACAATTTTTTTTATACTATTACATAACAAAGTAGTGCAAAAGACTAGTCACCTTGGTATAGATCAAACTTGTACCAGAAAAATAATACAAGAACATGAATCAAGCTCCAATGGAAGTGATGGTTGAACAAAGATAAAAATCTATTCTAAAATCTCAATGTAGATCTATTCTAATCACTTCTTGCATACCGTGATGAGGTCGCTAAGGGATGGTCCTCTTTGATGTTGAAGTAGTTGGAACATCGTAAAGTTTGATACTTCTGCTAGTTTTTTCTCTTCCTCACCAACCTACATTAAGAATTTGGGGGGAAAAATAAGAAAGAATAATAATATGTAGAGTTAAGATAATTATCCAAGTATAACATGCATTTGCAAATATCTTTATTAGAAAGGAATGTGGGCATCATAGAAAAATAGAATCTGGAATGCAAGAAGTAACTACAAATTAAGATGAATTTGTTTAAACAATTGGTAACTACAAATTCTTCCATAAAATAAGAACCACATGAAATTTAGATACAAATTCCTCCTTCAAAAAGAGTAGAGACTTTACCACATAAAATATGACGATTTTGACTATTTTTCCCCCTCTTAGCTCAGTTCTTTTTCCCTCATTATTATACTCTAACACCAGAATTCACACCTCTTTAGTGCTATGTGTGGTTCATTAAAACTTTCTGCTATACTTGGGTTGGTTTTAGACTTCTTCAAGTGATTTTTATAGCAAGGTTTGCTGGATCGGTGAATCGGATTGGACTTGATTATCTAAATATTGGTGCAAATCGAAACATACTGATTTAGTTTGTATCTAAATTTTAATAATAAGAAATAAAAATAAAGAAGAAAATCTTACTGGACCTACCATGTCTGGAACCATACGGCTATAGTATGTGTTTGCCTTTCCTAGAATCTGATGCCTAGAAGTATATATGTTCTCTGGGGACTCTATTTTTCTGTATATGAACCAGGGGCTCACCACACATTCGGATCCATTTCTTCTATCCTCGCATATCCCACACATCGCATGTACCCAATTACTGTGTTCATATGAGACAGAGAATTTGTAGAGAGGAAAAAAAAAGGATAAAAAAACCTAAACATTACATGGGTCTTATTATATATATATTAGCTCTATAACCATGCGATGCACGAAAAATTATTAGATTTGAATAAATAAAATTTGTAAGTTGTATACATGAGGTTAATAGTATTTATTATTAATATAATAATTTCAATAAAAAGAATTATTCAAAATATGTAATGCCCTTTTATTATTTTTAGAAAAGAGAGAGGAAGGTGTTTTGATGAAGAGAGTAAAATGGAAAGAGTTTGAGTAAGGATGTGAGTTTTAGAAAAAGTGGGATGTTTATAGAAGCTTTTAATGGAAAAGAAAGAGAGGAGATAAGTTACATTAACAAGTTTTTATATTAGCAAGTATGGCGGAAAAAAATTCATCTTGGTACTGCCACGTGACAGCATTCAGGACTGTCTTTTATTTAATAGTATAGATTATGTTCTATACTTCTCAATCTTCATCGACCTCACATGGACGATTGTGAATTCGATGTGCAAATGTTATTCTAAATACATGGGTTTAATTTCCAAACTAATGCTTAAACTTCTAGCTTTCTCTTAGCATGGGCCGAGTGTGTTACATTTTTTTAACGGATAGTTTAATTTCTGGCCCAAAAGAGTTGTCCAGCTTGTGTTTGGGCTGGCGTTGCCCTCCCTCATTGGGCCGGGCCAAATGACAACCTACAAAACATCGCTATGGAAGGGGGGTTGTGTGGTTCATGGAGTAACACTCATTGCACATCCCTTACATTGGTCATTGGTGAAGAAAAATTTCAACACCATGTGATGAGTATTATTTGCTACAACCTCCAGATTGGAATTGAAGGATGTGAAAAAACTTGGTCACCGGTTGAGTTAACATTTGAGTTAATATTTTTAGAATTTAACTAAAAATATCTCTCACTTGCGCAGAGACCACCAGCGCCACCCCACCTACTTTGTTTTTAAGTAACTAATCATTAAAACAATTAATGAGAAACATATATGGATTTTGAAATCTGAAGATTTATCATCCATGTTGCTAGCAAAACAAGTCAAAGAGAAGCATGAAGCACGAAAAATTCCCACAAATGAAACAACAGAAACAAAAAAATTAGGCAATTAATTGTTTCCTGTCTAAGGCTAGATGTATATATATACTATGATTCGTATAGCCCTTTGTGTGTCACGTACATAGTCTAAGACAGATTACCTGGATGTGCCAGGAAGGAAAGAATACTAGTATTCAACAAAAGGAACAAGGTCCTCAGCTTATAACATGCCTGCAATTTGAAATGATAAAAATGATTTTTAATTAAAAAATGTCAACCTCAAAAGGCATGATATTTTCACTGTGTGTTGTGCGCGCCGGAGGGGAGGGGGGTCGGCCCCTCCTCCCTCTAACTACTGTGTGTGTGTGCGCCGAAGGAGAGGGAGGGGATGGGTGGTGGGGGCCGCCGGAGGGGAGGGGGGGGTCGGACTCCACCTCTCAACCACTGTGTGTGTGTGCGCCGGAGGAGAGGGAGGGGATGGGTGGTGGGGGCCGCCGAGGGGAGGGGGGGTCGGCCTCCTCCCTCTCAACATCTGTGTGTGTGTGTGCTGGAGGGGAGGAGGGGATGGGGGGGGGTGGGGGCCGCCAGAGGGGAGGGGGGTTAGCCCCTCCCTCTCAACCTCTGTATGTGTGTTCGCCAGGGGAGGGAAGGGATGGGGGTGGGGGCTCTCGCCAGAGGGGAGGAGGCCGGGGAGGGAGGGTTGGGGTCGGCGGAGGGACTCACCGTGGGGGGGTGGGGGCTGCCGCCGGAACTCTAGGAGTCGCCAGAGGGGGTCGCCGGTCGTCGGCACCGTCGGAGGTCGAGGCATCGCCGGAGGGGGTCGTCCGCCGTCAGGAAGGGCGCAGAGAGAGAGCGAGAGAGTGTGAGAGAGCGCGTAGGGAAAAAATTGGGGCGCTTTAAGGCGGACAGGGGCAAAAATAGCTATGACAAGCCGCTACCATATAATTATATGGCGGCGGATAATAGCCGCTGCCATATGTATTTTTTTTAAAAAAAATAACACACATAAACTTCAGAAAATTAAATATATTTTTCTTGTATCAATATATTTATTTTTTATAATTATAAGTATGGTAAATTAATTAAGAATCCCTATTAGATATTTATTTTATTTTTTAGTTCATGACAGAGTTGTAACTCATTACAGTAAGTGTTATCCCATGTTACAGTATACGTTAAGGTTTGTTACAGTAAGGTCCTCCCTATTACAATCAGAGAATCCTAATTAATTTACTCTTATAAATATTACTATATCTATTAATATATTATCTTGTGATGATACAAGTAATTGTGTATCGACACCTAAAGAGCATGTGTCAGCACTAAAAGAGGATCGAAAGAGAATTTCAAAGAATGAACAGTTAAGGCACAATAATATGATCAAATTTAATCGTAATGAAAAAGAACTGGTATTGGCTTTTAATGCTTAGGTCAGTTGGTATAAGAAAATCTGAACTTTCAATTGACGAGCAAAACTGATATATGGCTTCTAATTAATGCCTAAGTCAACTAAACAAAGGATACAAAAAAAAAATAGTTTAAACTTCTTCATCATCAGTACTTCTACCATAGAATGTCTTTGGATCTTAATTACTCTTACATTTAATTTGATCAATATAATATATATATATATATATATACACAACATATATATATAATGATTGTTGAATCAGAGACTACATCTCATCAAGATCTCTGTTATTATAAGTACATTAGAATTACTCTATTAAATTTGATTCATCTTTAAAATCAGTCGATTGAATTTGATTCATATTTAAAATCTGACCATGTGGACTCATTATTTTAAAACCAGTATGGAGTGAAGACACAGGTCGATCGACTACTTGAGGAACCAGGTCAACTTAATTACTTGAAAACCCGGGCCTAATACTCATTTTTGTTTGACGAAGTCAAACGGTGCGCAAACAGACTTAAAGTCCTTCGACTCTTGGAGGCAGAATATGTTCTCACTCACGAGACTAGCACGCCTACGCTATCTGACTGCCGATTCATCTCTCGTCACCACCGTTCGAGAAGCACTTGGCAACAGTACTTGAATTTGCAATATGCATGCATCCATATATATGAGAACATGATAAAAATCCAAAGAACAATAAGATTTTTGTGATGGATCACAAATCCATTTCCACAAACCATTTCAAGATCTCTCTCTCTCTCTCACACACACATATAATATGATCAGATCAGTTGATCAGTTTGCTTCATGGGTATATTCTTTCAAAGATATAAATTTACTTGTTCTCAAATTCTAATTGTTAGATTTTCGTTTAATAAACACATAGAAATATATATAAACCATATGTATATACATATATGTTCACTAAATTTGTGTATAATATATTTATTTTAGAACATTACAAGTATATATATATATTATATATATATATATATATATATATATATCTAGCACAAATATACATAATATATATCTAACACAAATATACATAGATATTTCATATAAATAACATATGTATATATCAATCACTAAACTAAAATAATTTATTATAAAAAAATTATATGTTCTAGATATTTTTGATTTGAAGTTTTTTTTATTTAAAAATGAATAAAATGAAAATTTTATATTTGTCAGGCTTTTTGCTGCTGACTAATACTGTCAGCGGCTTTACATGGCTGCAGCCATTTAATCTATGTCAGAGATTTTGTAGAACCGCAGACATAACATCTATATTCAGCGGTTCTAAAAGCCGCTGAATAATATATGTCTGCGGTCAAACTTAGCTGCGGCCTTAACTCCACATTTGTCCGCGGTTACATTTCAGTCGCTGACGTATGCTGAACTTTTGTCAGCGAGTAGCGTTAACCGCGGACAAAACATTTTTATGGCATCGGTCTATTATAGCCGCTGCCTTATATCTCTTTTGTCCTTGAATTTTCAACCGCAGATATATATTCGTTGATAAATGTTGTTCTCTTGTAGTGGATGAAGGAGAAGATGCTCTAGGAGACTAGCTTTCAGCTCTTCCCCTCTGTCTTGTTGTACCCAATCTTTGCGGTCGTTGACTAGGTGCTCCACGGATGTGAGGGGTATGCCGGCGACGGCAAGCACCGCAGGGGGTTCCTTCTAGGGTCAGAGCTCCACGGCGAGGTGCAGAACCTGGTCGCCGAGGGGTTCGGCCACGACGAAGAGGATGGTGAGAAAGATGGGCAGCGCTGTCTACTGATGCAATGCCGTAGCGGACGGTGGAGGGAGAAAGCGGACAGCACGTTGTGAGGAGGAAAGGGGGAATGACTGGTGGAGGGGGAGAGGAGGTGCTGGGAGTTTTGTTCCTTCAAAAGGGCGTTGCGGGAGAGAGAGAGAGAGAGAGAGATGAGAGAGGAGAGAGAGAGAGAGAGAGAGAGAGAGAGAGAGAGAGAAGAGAGAGAGAGAGAGAGAGAGATGGCTTTTCATGAGTTTACAGGGGAGGAGACATTAAAGTGGAGATTCAAATTCAAATGGTCTACTTAAAATCGCCAAAGTTAGATAAAAATATTTTAAAATGAAAAATTCAGTTTCTAATACCACATGATTGCTCAAAAATTGAATTTTATTAATATAGTATAGATTAATATATACATAGCGTTTGCAAAAGGCAAGGTCACCGTTTGAAATCCGAAAAGCACGCGAAGAAGAGGGGCGAGAGAGCGTCGTAGCGAGAACGAGCGATCGCCCGCCCGAGGGGGAAAACGGAGAAGGGCGCTGCAGCTGCTGCAGGGAGCATTGCAGCAGCATGGTCGCCCGCCTCTTCCTCCTCCGCCACAATGGCAACGAGTTCCCCCTCGAATATGATACCGACGACGGCTTCGAAGTCTCTCTCTCTCTCTCTCTGAAGAGACGCGATTCCGTCTGTTTCCCCGGCTAATCGGCTCTCTGCACTGTGCAGGTCCTCAAATTCCAGGTCTTCTCCCTCACCTCGATCCCACCCGATGAGCAACAGGTCCGCGGTCCTTCTGGAATTCGCTGTTCTTCCTCTTCTTCCTTCACTTTCCCTTTCTTTCTGGGAATCTTCCACTGATGGGTTGGCTGCTGGTGGGTGTGTGCTCTTTCACTCCGTGGTGATCCAAAATCCTCTTTTTTGGGTGGAGAAGATCGTGATAGAAGAGGGTAATTTACTTGTCACCGAGGCCTCCGACCTCGCCGCAGTCTCCGACAAGCTCTGTTTGCTTTCCGTTCAGGATGTGCCGCCGGAGGCCCCGGTGGCGGTTGCGGGCATGTCGGATGAGGAACTCGCTAGGCTCTTGCAAGTACTTCTCTCCTTGCTTTCCTGCCCCAATTTTCTTCATTTCTCGCATTAGATTGAGAGTTGTGAACCTTTTTTCTTGATGTCCATTGCTTCAGGCAGAGGAGGAGGCCCTCTACCTCCAGCAGCTCCAGGCCAGTGGAAGCAGACGAGAGTTTGAAGAGAGGGTGCGGACGTATGTCCCGCAGGTTCTTCTGGTATAGCTCGTTTTGCGATTTCATACTTGTTTCAACATGTCGGGAATTTGCTCTTTTAAAATTTCCTTTCTTTTTCCTTCTTCTGACGGGAAAGAAAGGAGACCATTTCCTCCGCTCCTTCTGTTCTAATGTATGGCCTGTTTCGACGAGTTGCAGTACGAAGATCCAGTACGGCAAGAGGCATCCCGTAAGACTGTCCCAGTGGATGAGATCAAGGAGAAATCATTGGTCTCATTAGCCAAGGTTCTTCATCATTCCATTGCCCATTCTTTCTGCCAGTTATATGATTTTGTGCAGCATCCTCGAGAGTCTTCTTGGAACCTCCACCGGAGGTCTCTATTATGAGAAATGAGATGTGTTTATTACGCCTTCTATGGACTGATCATTGGGGGAGGTTAAATAATGCGCTATTGTATTGTAATTAGACAATTTTTTTGCTGTTTATGTTTGCGGTGGTTGATCAGAAGCTTCTCTGGTTGATGGATATTGAGCTAGAAACATAGGTATCATGTGGAATGCCTTTTTTTATGAGGAATGTTCTGGTGGTCATAAGTGGCATTATCCTGTATGGAAAAAATTTTTGTTGAGTAAGCATCCTTCACGGATAAATGACTTCAGAAGTATTCATCTTCCATCCACCCTGCACACCCCTCCCCACCCAAAAGGTGACCGACAAATCACATTTTACTATATAAAAACATGAAGTGTACAAGATGATTCTAAGTATTGCACGGGAATGAACACTCCACCAAACAATGGAGGAGCCACCATTACTGATTACTCTCTACTCTCCCCAATCTTTTTGCTGTTCTCCTCCACTGTGCTCCAATCTTAAACTTGAGTACATTGAATCTTCCCCATCTTCATGGGTGTCTCTTCCATCAAGATGGAATGGACTCTCGTTTCTTCCTGTGGTCATCCTGATGAAGAATTCCAGAAATAGACAACTTACAGTTACATGCATGGTCATCTAGATTTCTTAATGTCTAACTTTCTTTCTCTTATCAGGAAGGAAGTTTCAAACCATCAAAGGATGAGAAAGATCATACCTTCTTACTGGAATTACTTTTCTGGTTCAAAAGATCATTCAGGTATTGTTAAGAACTAGAAATGTCTTCATCCAATGGCAGTTCTACGTGTACCTTGTCAAATCTTTCTAGATTTGTCTGTTGTTAACGCTTCAAGGTTCTAGGATAGCCTTTCTTAATGCATTTATATGTAAATTAGATCACCCAATAGTTAGTGCTAAAATATGATGTTTTTCAGATCTACTATTCTGACGTTTTGCATGCTCAGACATGGCATGATAACCACATGAATGCATTTCTGGCTCTCTATTTTACTGTCAGACCACTAGTTTAAGTACTGTTATTTCATCCAGTCAATTACTCAAATGTGACTTCTATTGGATGGATCAAATATTATTTTGTTACTGTAGTTATGTCAATAACATCTATTATGTAGCAAGAACCAATGATATTGGCTTTGAAGGTGGATGCTATAGATGGACTGAAAAAAATAGAAAATCTGATGACATTGACATGTATAGGAATCCTTCTGCAGAAATATGGAGTTACTTCCGGTCATTCTTTCACGTTATTATACTGCTTTATTGGTGATTCCCTTCATTAGACTTTGCTCAGTAAACCAAGGCAGTACCTGATATTTACTGCAGGGTTTCTGCTTTGGACTTTATGTTGCTTCAGGTGGGTAAATTTGCCACCTTGTGATAGTTGTGGAGGTGAAACCAGAAATCAAGGCATGGGAACTCCACTTGCTTCTGAGATTCAATATGGCGCTTCTCGAGTTGAAATATACAGGTAAAATGAGAAGCCATGATACTCATATTGCCGATTTTGAAGTTGTATGTTGTACTTGTTTGCCGATTCCATCTGCACATTTTTCAGTTTGTGTTATCTCTTCCATATTCCATAATATTGAAACCATCTTTATGCTTCTAAAGGAGCTGATTAGTAATGAAGACTGATTTTTGAAATGTTGAGTCTCTAAATTAATGATGTAGCAATAAAGTATGTGCTTGTGGGCTTCAACTTACTAACAGTGTGAAGTCAATTAGTACATGATGTTGTTTTTTTTTTTTTTAATTTGCATCATCATTAGAGTCTCTGCACCAGACTGCCAGCAGCATTGTAAAATTACAGAGATGGGTGTTACGGTAGTTGTATCTGGTGCCAAGTGGCTCACACTAAGCATTCCACCTGCTTATTTTGATGTAATTCTTCACATTCTTATCCCTAATTTTTGTGTTTCTCGTAAACATTCTAGATGAATAGGCAAAATTCATCCCTGGGACATTTACGAAACATTTTCTTGACATTTTACTTTTGAACTTGAGATAATCAACTTGTTAACAAACATCCAGGTGCAATATCTGTTCAAGGATCACCCGATTTCCACGGTATAATGACCCATTGAAGGTACTACTACTCAGTCTTTCTTGTGAATTGTGATGTGGGGGAAAGTTTATGAAATGAGTCTTTAATTTAGTTTTATCCAGAAAGTAGTTACTTCACCACTTGAAAATTACTAAACAGCTTCTTGAAACAAGGAGAGGGCGTTGTGGAGAATGGGCAAATTGTTTTACACTCTACTGTCGAGCTTTTGGATATGAAGCTCGCTTGGTCAGTTACTCCTGGCATTATTAGCTTTTTCCTCTTCCCTTCTCTACATTTTATCTGTTCTCTCTCGCTGCTGTGACCAGCATTATACCATAAGATCCTACACTGAGCTTTATTTGACATTACATGCCATTGTAAAGGACTGAATGTTCATGCATGAGAATGAATCTTATGGCTATTTCTGGAGACTGCATGTCTACCTCTCTTCCTGATAGAAACTTCATTCTGTTACTTTGCATCATTTTTTGAACATTTTGCTTTTTATGCTTATCATAACGTAGCATTTGTTGGTTGAAAATGTGAACAAATATCCCACGCATCTGTAACCTTGAATCCTGATGGATCCAGATCACTACCTGAATCTGAAGTCTGTCATCCTCTCTCTCCACCCAGGAAACATTCATGAATTTATGACGATGAAAAAAATACAGCTGTTCTATGATAGTTACGGAAGATATGACAGAAGACAAAGATATACATAAAGAGAAATACTTAGTGCAAGATCAGTCTTGCAATAAGGCTGATGTGGATTGCTTGGAAAGTGATTCTGTTGGCTGAGGAGTGGGGAGGGCGATGGGTTGTCAGCCAATGGGATTGCCTTCCAAGCAATCCACGCCAACCTCATTGCAAGACTGGTCTTGCAATAAGCATTTCTCATATACAAATCTTTTGGGCAGAAAAAGAGGTGTTTCTCAACGTGCAAATTTCTTACTCATTTGTATTAAATTTTAAGTAAGAGGAAAATGATTAGCACTGTGCTGAAATTTGTTGCTGAAGGGAGTCCACATTTTAAGATGGTTTTTTCCTGAGTCAGACGTTGTATAGTCCATGCCGAGTTGTCAAATATTCTCTGTTATCTTATTGTTGCTTATATATGTATCTGTTCTGTATGGTTTATATCCTTTATTCTGAAAGTTCCTTGGAACTAAATATTGTCTCAAGATGGAATGACTAGCATTTGAAGAGATACTATGAGTCAAAGGAGGTTGCTTATTTAAGAACTAATGCTTTGTTTCAGATCTTAGATTTTACAGATCATGTCTGGACAGAATGTTTTTCACATTCTTTAGGAAGGTAAATCTTTTGAGAAAGTTATATCTTTCTTGAAGGATTAGTTTTCCTGAATGATATGGTTTACGTTTCTGCATTGTAGGTGGATGCATCTTGATCCGTGTGAAGGGGCATATGACAAACCACTGTTATATGAAAAGGGGTACATTTCATTCTTTGCTGAATGTCAACTTCAAAGTTTTCTTTTTTGCACTTTCTTTTGAAGGCAGCACTTAGAAACTAAAATAATTAAACTAAAGTGATATAATTTCTCTTTGCTTCTTTTCTAGAATTTCTGAGAATTCCATGTAAGCAGGGTTAAACTTTGTGTTTTGTAATAGTTTTGATTTGTTTTCCCCCTAAAGCTGGAACAAGAAGCTGAATTATTTAATTGCAATCTCAAAGGATGGAGTGTACGATGTTACAAAACGCTACACAAGAAAATGGCATGAGGTAAACAAAAGGCAGAAACTATGATGAGCTTTTATTTGCGTTTACCGAAAACTGGTCATTTTATTCTCAATTTTTTCTTTCTAGGTCCTGTCTAGGAGAAACCATACTACAGAAGCTGTTGTCTCTACAGTTCTTTCTGACATAACAAAGGAATGTAGAAGTGACTATTCATCTGAAGTAATGTCCATGCTTGAGCACCGTGATCGAACGGAAGTGGAAGAGCTTGAGACAAATGTGTATCTACAGGATGATGCCTCTTTATCACTTCCGGGTAGACAAAGTGGAGCAAAGGAGTGGCGTATTGCAAGATCTGAATTGGGATCAGATGAAAAAAATTCTTTGAGCAGTTCCTCATGCCCCATCAGGAAATGTTTGATGATCATGTAACAAGAATCTACACTGCCTTTTCTCTTCTCCTTTTGCATCTTTCTGAGCAAGGTACTTCAAATCTGAAGCTGTACAGATTCTGGAAGCTGTTGGAAGGTTACTGCTAGACCTTAAAACCTCTCATTAAGCAGCGGAAAGCCTTCCTGGATTCAAGTGGTTCACCATTTTTTAAGGAAATTGTTCCCATCATTAGTACCGTTCTTGATGCCATGTCCCTTAAGGGGGTGATTTTGCCAGACCACAGACTTTCTGTTTCCTTGTCTGGGGATCCAATCCAAACAGCTCTAGCTTTGCCAGTGGCTTCGGATGTTGTGGAAGAAATAATTGATAAAAAGTTTTATAGTAGTAGTAACTCTGCTGACAATTCTCTTCTGTTTTTTCAAAGTTTAATAGAATATCATCTGGTACAGTTCTGGCCAGTGGTGAGGAGCTTCCCTTTGGAATTGTAAGTTGCATGCCTTAACCATTTTAATTTTATTCAGTTGATTAGAAATTTTTCCTCAATTTAATGGTTCAAATCTATCAGGCTACTTCAGCATTTGATGGTATTTCTAAGTCAAAATGGGAAGAGCCAAATGGGGCAAGAGGTATAGCCAGATGGAGCATTTGATAATATTCCTTAGTAAGTGCTTGTTATTTCCCATAAAAAAATCTTACATGAAATATGGCAGGCTGCTGGCTACTTTATAAGACTGTGGATGGAAAAATGACTGATCTTGAGAGTACGAGTTGATGTCTGCAAATGATGATGCACCAGAAAGAGACCCTGCAGATTGGTTTGTACTGGATTCCCTATGACCTGTCAACTAGATGATGACGCACTTCGTTTTTTTTCGGTGGATTGAGAGTGGCTATAGTAGACAAGAAGGTAGAGATGATAGTTTGTTGTTATGCTGCAGAGAAGTGCAGTATATGTACGATCTAAAACATATTGTATATGCAATCTAAAAGCCACATCTCAAACTGCTGACAGGGTAACGGTTGAGATTTTGAATGAATGCAATGATGCAGCGGTCCATTGTTTGTGATAGCCACCTAGTCTCACATCAGAATTTCACACCAGCCACCAACCCCACTCCCCCCCCCCCCCCTCCTCTCTGCTGCCACAGGATTTTGGGATGACACAACACATGGTAGCAAAGCACTAAGCCTCATCTGTTGATGCTT